>JARQOC010000002.1:493607649-493619568 GCA_033576535.1 Allobates femoralis
TGACTGTAATACACACCCATTAAATGCTGTGTATGAGGCTAGCTCACTTTGTAAGGCTGCTCTATATCCCCTCTTCTGACCTACACCATCTATGTGGTTAATTTATACCACCAGGAACCTATACATTGTAGACATTATATACATATATACATAAATACCATTAGGAGCATATACTGTATATTATAAACACACACGTATTAGCATTCCATCCCCTCTTTAGCCTCTCTGATAATGACATCGTCATGTCACCAAACGTCCTACAGTCCTAACTTGTACAAGACCTGTCGTGACATCACGGTCACCACATCAGAAGCTGCACTGATATAGTAAATTCTGCCATAGGTGCTGGGGACCCCAAAAGGAGTGCAGACTCTAATGATTTGCCCGGTATGCCCTCCCATATTGCCAACACTGTAAATAGACTGCTATAGCTGGCAAACTCTAATGCCATGACTTACCATGGCAAGGATCAAGTCCATAAAATTATGATCTAAAGATGCCAATGGGGTTAAAGTGGGATCCGCCACACTCAGTGATTTATCTAGATGCCAGAGCCACTATTAACAGCAGCATCTAAAAGGCTAAACGGCCATGGTTGTTGCCAACACCTTTAGTGACTGAAGTAGCAGGTTTTAAGCTATAGTTTACATCTGACAGCTGCTCTTTTTTCACCTTTGCTATTCTCTTACATCTCATGTCCCTAAGAGGCTAAACATATCTTTTGTTAAATGAAACCTTTAACAACATATGATGTACTGTGTAGTCTTATGTTGGCTCCCTTTGAAGTGGGCTCACAAGCAAAACCTGCATGCTGCCCAACTGATTAAGGCTATGATATCTGTCTCTAATGGCCGCTTTACAAGTCGCGATATCGCAGCACAACATTGATAAAAAGTCACGTGGTGTGACCGTTGCAGTTGATATCGTTCGTGCGTTGTGTCGTGTAAATAGGCAATGCAACGCGAAAACAACCTAACTACGATAGTGCAAGAAGATTGTGCAAGCCCTTCAACCCTACAATATTGTATAGGCAATGTGACAGGATCATGCTGTGTGACAGCGCAACTACGATTTGGAGCGCAACTTCCCCTATTCACTCCAATGTTAAATGGTCGTTCCCTGGGTTGCTCATACCCATCACAAAAAAGGGGCGTACACCATCGTAGTTGCATTGCCTGCCGATATCTACCTGTGTGACATCTACTATGCGATCTTGGACAAGTGCCATAAACGTGCGCGCTCGCGTGAAATCATATGCAATATCGGAACGATATTGCAACGTGTAAAGGGGCCCTAACAGCTGAAGGTGGAGCTCAGGTCTGTTCACTGCTGTTAACCTGTTAAGTGCCACTGTCAATCTGTCACAGCAGCATTTACAGAGTGTCGGTAGGGGGTTCAGCCATCGCTGCTAGGTTTCCCTGATGAACAGTTCTTCAGTGATCCTGTAAAAGCCAATCTGTGCCTGAGGTTCATAAGAGACTGTGATTTCTGCTGTATACATCAATACTGTGGCACTACTTTATACAGCACAAGCGAATAGATGACTGTAGGTTCTATCACCCTAAGACTTAAGATGGTTTACACGCAAGGATATCCTGAACGATATCGTTGCAACATCACAGATTTGAGATTGCTGGAACGATATTGTTTGTACATCCGTGCGTGTAAACAAATGATATAGGATGAAAAGATCGTTAGATCGTTCATCCTAGATTTGAGATCCTGACCTCAAATCTATCATTGGCCGTCCAATTAAGCACTGAACGATGTACCACATCGTTCAGTGTGAAGCCTTTTGAATGATATCAGTCAAAAGACTTCAATTCCTGCCACAGTCATTTTTGTTTAAACGTGTTAAAAAAGCAATTTATTGTAGTGATTTTACATGTAAAAGCTGATCCTGCCGCTGTGTGGTACATGTCGGCACACACGTGCTGGAGTGGCTATGAAGCTGGTGCTGGAGGGGTTAATAACATTGTGCCACATGGCCCCAGGGAGTGCCCACACTCCCTGCAGCCATGTAGCTCATGACATTTGCCCCGCAGGGGTAACATCTTTCAGGTAGCAGAAGCCGCACATTGTCGGCTCTGCTACCACCATTCATAAAAAGCCGGCAACTACTGTCATATTACAGTGTGCCGCGAAAAATTGCTAAAATGCTTCCAGAATAGGGAGGTATATGAGGAACTTAAGCAAAATGCGTACAGTACCCGTCCTTATCCAGGGTGCTGATCGCTTACGCATTCATAACTATGGACCGCTCACTTGAGTTTCAATGTGTGCAGCCCATAGTTACTAATGCTGAGGAGATCAGCATGCTGTACAGGGACGGGTACTGTACGCATTTTGCATAAGTACCTTGAAGACCTCCATATTCAAGATGGAGGTCAGCAATTTTTCATTGGCGCACTGCAACATTATAGTATCCGCCGGCTTTTTATGAATGGAAATAGCAGAGCTGACAGTATGTGGCGTCTGCTACCTGAATGATTTAACCCCTGCGGTTATAAAGTAATGGGCTACATGGCTCCAGGGAGTGTCACCACTCTCTGGGGCCATTTGGCACAATTTTATTAACCCCTTAATCTCAAAATTGAAAACTAATTTTACATACTATAATGTGTCAGTGCTGCCATCACTGCGCTGACACATTATTGTAACGGCATTGCTCAGCATCGGATGAAAAAATCTCCCTCCGATACTGGCGCAATGCCAAAATGGATATTGTTCTCGATATCCTTGTGTGTGGCAACGCACGAAAGATATACCGTATATACTCGCGTATAAGCCGAGTTTTTCAGCCCAAAATTTGGGCTGAAAAGTCCCCCCTCGGCTTATACGCGAGTATATACGGTATATGAAAAAAAAAAAAAATACAGCCGCAGCCCCGGAGGTATACAGGCCCCCCATCAAGTTCCAGGGACCCCCCACTTGCGCGCCAGCCTGTAAGGTAAATTCATACTTACCGGTGTCCAGTCGCGCCGCCCGCAGCTGCCGACATGACGATTCCGGGCTCCATTCAGCGTCTTCCGCATTTCCTGTAGTCGCGGGCAATGACGTCATTGCCCGCGACTACAGGAAGCCGCGGGAAGACGCTGAATGGAGCCCGGAATCGTCATGTCGGCAGCTGCGGGCGGCGCGACTGGACACCGGTAAGTATGAATTTACCTTACAGGCTGATGCGCAAGTGGGGGGGGGGCCCTGGAACTTGATGGGGGGCCTGTATACCTCCGGGGCTGCGGCTGTATACAGCCCTGGGGCTGCGGCTGTATACAGCCCTGGGGCTGCTGCTGTATAAAGCCCTGGGGCTGCGGCTGTATACAGCCCTGGGGCTGCGGCTGTATACAGCCCTGGGGCTGCTGCTGTATACAGCCCTGGGGCTGCTGCTGTATACAGCCCTGGGGCTGGGGCTGCTGCTGCTGTATACAGCCCTGGGGCTGGGGCTGCTGCTGTATAAAGCCCTGGGGCTGCGGCTGTATACAGCCCTGGGGCTGCGGCTGTATACAGCCCTGGGGCTGCGGCTGTATACAGCCCTGGGGCTGGGGCTGCTGCTGTATACAGCCCTGGGGCTGGGGCTGCTGCTGCTGTATATACCTCTGGAGCTGCATATGGGGCTGCATATACCTCTGGGGCTGCATATGGGGCTGCATATACCTCTGGGGCTGCATATACCTATGGGGCTGCATATGGGGCTGCATATACCTCTGGGGCTGCATATGGGGCTGCATATACCTCTGGGGCTGCATATGGGGCTGCATATACCTCTGGGGCTGCATATACCTATGGGGCTGCATATGGGGCTGCATATACCTCTGGGGCTGCATATGGGGCTGCATATACCTCTGGGGCTGCATATGGGGCTGCATATACCTCTGGGGCTGCATATGGGGCTGCATATACCTCTGGGGCTGCATATGGGGCTGCATATACCTCTGGGGCTGCATATGGGGCTGCATATACCTCTGGGGCTGCATATGGGGCTGCATATACCTCTGGGGCTGCATATACATCTGGGGCTGCATATGGGGCTGTATATACCTCTGGGGCTGCTGTATACTACCACTGGGGCTGCTGCTGTATACTACCACTGGGGAGGCTGCTGTATACCTCACTGCTGGGGGTTGTATACCTGTGCTGGAGTCCACCCTCGGCTTATACGCGAGTCAATAAGTTTTCCCAGTTTTTGGGGGCAAAAGTAGGGGGGTCGGCTTATACACGGGTCGGCTTATACACGAGTATATACGGTATATATATCGTTCGTACGATGTCTGTCACATGACCTTTGTAAGGATATCATTCAGGATATCCTTGCGTGTAACACCACCTTAATAAATATAGGGAAAAGTAATAATATATATATATATGTATATACAGTTAGGGCCAGAAATATTTGGACAGTGACACAAGTTTTGTTATTTTAGCTGTTTACAAAATCATGTTCAGAAATACAATTATATATATAATATGGGCTGAAAGTGCACACTCCCAGCTGCAATATGAGAGTTTCCACATCCAAATCGGAGAAAGGGTTTAGGAATTATAGCTCTGTAATGCATAGCCTCCTCTTTTTCAAGGGACCAAAAGTAATTGGACAATGGACTCTAAGGGCTACAATTAACTCTGAAGGCGTCTCCCTCGTTAACCTGTAATCAATGAAGTAGTTAAAAGGTCAGGGATGGATTCCAGGTGTGTGGTTTTGCATTTGGAAGCTGTTGCTGTGACCAGACAACATGCGGTCAAAGGTACTCTCAATTGAGGTGAAGCAGAACATCCTGAGGCTGAAAAAAAAGAAAAAAAACATCAGAGAGACAGAAGACATGCTTGGAGTAGCAAAATCAACAGTTGGGTACATTCTGAGAAAAAAGGAATTGACTGGTGAGCTTGGGAACTCTAAAAGGCCTGGGCGTCCACGGATGACAACAGTGGTGGATGATCGCCGCATACTTTATTTGGTGAAGAAGAACCCGTTCACAACATCAACTGAAGTCCAGAACACTCTCAGTGAAGTAGGTGTATCTGTCTCTAAGTCAACAGTAAAGAGAAGACTCCATGACAGTAAATACAAAGGGTTCACATCTAGATGCAAACCATTCATCAATTCCAAAAATAGACAGGCCAGAGTTAAATTTTCTGAAAAACACCTCAAGAAGCCAGCTCAGTTCTGGAAAAGTATTCTATGGGCAGATGAGACAAAGATCAACCTGTACCAGAATGATGGGAAGAAAAAAGTTTGGAGACAAAAGGGAACGGCACATGATCCAAGGCACACCACATCCTCTGTAAAACATGGTGGAGGCAACGTGATGGCATGGGCATGCATGGCTTTCAATGGCACTGGGTCACTTGTGTTTATTGATGACATAACAGCAGACAAGAGTAGCCGGATGAATTCTGAAGTGTACCGGGATATACTTTCAGCCCAGATTCAGCCAAATGCTGCAAAGTTGATTGGACGGCGCTTCATAGTACAGATGGACAATGACCCCAAGCATACAGCCAAAGCTACCCAGGAGTTCATGAGTGCAAAAAAGTGGAACATTCTGCAATGGCCAAGTCAATCACCAGATCTTAACCCAATTGAGCATGCATTTCACTTGCTCAAATCCAGACTTAAGACGGAAAGACCCACAAACAAGCAAGACCTGAAGGCTGCGGCTGTAAAGGCCTGGCAAAGCATTAAGAAGGAGGAAACCCAGCGTTTGGTGATGTCCATGGGTTCCAGACTTAAGGCAGTGATTGCCTCCAAAGGATTCGCAACAAAATATTGAAAATAAAAATATTTTGTTTGGGTTATGTTTATTTGTCCAATTACTTTTGACCTCCTAAAATGTGGAGTGTTTGTAAAGAAATGTGTACAATTCCTACATTTTCTATCAGATATTTTTGTTCAACCCTTCAAATTAAACGTTACAATCTGCACTTGAATTCTGTTGTAGAGGTTTCATTTCAAATCCAATGTGGTGGCATGCAGAGCCCAACTCGTGAAAATTGTGACACTGTCCAAATATTTCTGGCCCTAACTGTATATGTATATGTGTAAAAAAGAGAAAAAAAAAAAAAGAGAAAAAAAAAAAGAGAAAAAAAAAAACTGCACAGCACTCACAGACAAAATGTGAACTAGTGCTAGCAGGCACGCTGGGTCAAATAACTAGAAAAAGTTCTCTGCAGCACTCAGTTACTACCAATGATGTACAAATGCCAACAAGCTATATGTGTAACGCCGGTGGTCTGGTGTCTTGGTTCCCTCGGCGTTACTGCGCTTTCACCCAATGCTCCTTCCCCCCCTGTCCAGCTGGGAGACTGTAGTATGTTACCTGGATAGGATTCTGCTCAGTTCCCAGCTCCGCTGCGTAGCTGCACGTGTTGTATTGTCAGTGCTCCGCTGTTTACCTCTCATGTGTGGACCCTGGCTCCTGCTGTGGAAGCTATCCGCGGGTTGTGAGGTCCTCTGCAGCTGGTGCATGACTTTCCACGTGTGTCTAGGCTTGCAGCCGCTGCCAGGTGCTCTGGGCATCGGTTCCTGTGCTGGCTATGCTGTATGGGTTCTGATTGTGCCTAGGGTGCGCGCCGCCACACCTTCCCCAGTTTAGTAAGATGGAGGGTGTGCGCTTGAATTGCTGTCCCCAGCCTATAGCTGAGGGTCAGCTCCTATTTAAAGTTCCTCTTCCCTGTTGGGCGTCGCCAGAGCCTCGCATTAGGTTTCTTAACCTAGCCCAGTGTGTTTGGTCCAACATGCTGCTCCTGGTCTGCCTTGTCTACAGCTCCTGTTCTGCCTGCTATCAGTTCTGGGAAAGCTGATGTCTGTGTCCCTGGACCCGTCTTGTCTGTGTTGGTGCCAACGTCCTTGTCTTGTTCCTCCTTATGTCTTGCTGTTCCCGGTCTGGAGCCGTGTCCGTTGCATGGAGTCCAGACGTCCTGACTGTCGGTGTCCGAGATGGTCCTGAGGTCCTGCCTGATGATGTCTTGCCTTGTGTCCGAGATGACCCCGATGTCTTGCCTTGTGTCTGAGATGACCCCGATGTCTTGCCTTGTGTCTGAGATGACCCCGATGTCTTGCCTTGTGTCCGAGATGACCCCGATGTCTTGCCTTGTGTCTGAGATGACCCCGATGTCTTGCCTTGTGTCCGAGATGACCCCGATGTCTTGCCTTGTGTCCGAGATGACCCCGATGTCTTGCCTTGTGTCCGAGATGACCCCGATGTCTTGCCTGGTGTCCGAGATGACCCCGAGGTTCCCGCCTGGTGTCCGAGATGACCCCGAGGTTCCCGCCTGGTGTCCGAGATGACCCTGAGGTTCCCGCCTGGTGTCCGAGATGACCCTGAGGTTCCCGCCTGGTGTCCGAGATGACCCTGAGGTTCCCGCCTGGTGTCCGAGATGACCCTGAGGTTCCCGCCTGGTGTCCGAGATGACCCTGAGGTTCCCGCCTGGTGTCCGAGATGACCCTGAGGTTCCCGCCTGGTGTCCGAGATGACCCTGAGGTTCCCGCCTGGTGTCCGAGATGACCCTGAGGTTCCCGCCTGGTGTCCGAGATGACCCTGAGGTTCCCGCCTGGTGTCCGAGATGACCCTGAGGTTCCCGCCTGGTGTCCGAGATGACCCTGAGGTTCCCGCCTGGTGTCCGAGATGACCCTGAGGTTCCCGCCTGGTGTCCGAGATGACCCTGAGGTTCCCGCCTGGTGTCCGAGATGACCCTGAGGTTCCCGCCTGGTGTCCGAAATGACCCTGACGTTCACGCCTGGTGTTCGTGATGTTCCGTGTCCATGATGTTCCGTGTCCTTGATGTGTGTTCTTGTTCAGTAAACGTTACTTTTGCTATACCTGCAGTGTGCGGTGTCGTCTTGTCCTGCAGGTTACCATCTAGCCCACATGCTCAGCTGCCACAGAACCCGGTTGCTGTTCTTCCCTAGTCTGGGCAGGCCCGGGTTCCCCCTGTGGTCCAGTGGGTCCACATTCCCCTTACCTCATGGGTCGCGAGCACGACCGTGACAGTAGGCTCTGGCCATGGACTCCGCTGAGCATGTGTGGACTGCAGGACATTCCCCGGATCCCACTTGGTATGTGGACTAGATTGCTCGAGCCCCGTGTGGTCAGCGGCTCTGATCACTCGAGTGATGGACTCTGCTGCTTTTTTGTGACCTGTGGGACGTACCGCCTAACCCAATTGAACTTTTTGTGGGACTTTTTTCTTTTGGGTTTTCAGAAGAGGGGGCCTGAGGAGGGGGATACTGTAACGCCGGTGGTCTGGTGTCTTGGTTCCCTCGGCGTTACTGCGCTTTCACCCAATGCTCCTTCCCCCCTGTCCAGCTGGGAGACTGTAGTATGTTACCTGGATAGGATTCTGCTCAGTTCCCAGCTCCGCTGCGTAGCTGCACGTGTTGTATTGTCAGTGCTCCGCTGTTTACCTCTCATGTGTGGACCCTGGCTCCTGCTGTGGAAGCTATCCGCGGGTTGTGAGGTCCTCTGCAGCTGGTGCATGACTTTCCACGTGTGTCTAGGCTTGCAGCCGCTGCCAGGTGCTCTGGGCATCGGTTCCTGTGCTGGCTATGCTGTATGGGTTCTGATTGTGCCTAGGGTGCGCGCCGCCACACCTTCCCCAGTTTAGTAAGATGGAGGGTGTGCGCTTGAATTGCTGTCCCCAGCCTATAGCTGAGGGTCAGCTCCTATTTAAAGTTCCTCTTCCCTGTTGGGCGTCGCCAGAGCCTCGCATTAGGTTTCTTAACCTAGCCCAGTGTGTTTGGTCCAACATGCTGCTCCTGGTCTGCCTTGTCTACAGCTCCTGTTCTGCCTGCTATCAGTTCTGGGAAAGCTGATGTCTGTGTCCTGGACCCGTCTTGTCTGTGTTGGTGCCAACGTCCTTGTCTTGTTCCTCCTTATGTCTTGCTGTTCCCGGTCTGGAGCCGTGTCCGTTGCATGGAGTCCAGACGTCCTGACTGTCGGTGTCCGAGATGGTCCTGAGGTCCTGCCTGATGATGTCTTGCCTTGTGTCCGAGATGACCCCGATGTCTTGCCTTGTGTCTGAGATGACCCCGATGTCTTGCCTTGTGTCTGAGATGACCCCGATGTCTTGCCTTGTGTCCGAGATGACCCCGATGTCTTGCCTTGTGTCTGAGATGACCCGATGTCTTGCCTTGTGTCCGAGATGACCCCGATGTCTTGCCTTGTGTCCGAGATGACCCCGATGTCTTGCCTTGTGTCCGAGATGACCCCGATGTCTTGCCTGGTGTCCGAGATGACCCCGAGGTTCCCGCCTGGTGTCCGAGATGACCCCGAGGTTCCCGCCTGGTGTCCGAGATGACCCTGAGGTTCCCGCCTGGTGTCCGAGATGACCCTGAGGTTCCCGCCTGGTGTCCGAGATGACCCTGAGGTTCCCGCCTGGTGTCCGAGATGACCCTGAGGTTCCCGCCTGGTGTCCGAGATGACCCTGAGGTTCCCGCCTGGTGTCCGAGATGACCCTGAGGTTCCCGCCTGGTGTCCGAGATGACCCTGAGGTTCCCGCCTGGTGTCCGAGATGACCCTGAGGTTCCCGCCTGGTGTCCGAGATGACCCTGAGGTTCCCGCCTGGTGTCCGAGATGACCCTGAGGTTCCCGCCTGGTGTCCGAGATGACCCTGAGGTTCCCGCCTGGTGTCCGAGATGACCCTGAGGTTCCCGCCTGGTGTCCGAGATGACCCTGAGGTTCCCGCCTGGTGTCCGAGATGACCCTGAGGTTCCCGCCTGGTGTCCGAAATGACCCTGACGTTCACGCCTGGTGTTCGTGATGTTCCGTGTCCATGATGTTCCGTGTCCTTGATGTGTGTTCTTGTTCAGTAAACGTTACTTTTGCTATACCTGCAGTGTGCGGTGTCGTCTTGTCCTGCAGGTTACCATCTAGCCCACATGCTCAGCTGCCACAGAACCCGGTTGCTGTTCTTCCCTAGTCTGGGCAGGCCCGGGTTCCCCCTGTGGTCCAGTGGGTCCACATTCCCCTTACCTCATGGGTCGCGAGCACGACCGTGACAATATGTATATGAGAAAAAAGTTTAAAAACTTACGTTTTTTCAAAAAACTCAAAAATCTTATCTTTTTATTTCTGAAGTTCTTGGTACATACATTGGCCAATGTCTGTTTGCTCATCGACTGCGACAAAGTGACTTCAGATCCGATGAGTCCTATCGCTGACATCCCTGTCCTCCTTGTCCACCCCTCACTTCTCAGTGGGCAGACTCCATCTCGACCCTAGATCACCCGTGGTCAATGAGGGTGCAATTGCAGCATGGAGCCAGCATCTCCATATGATACAAAAAAGAGAAAAAAAAACTGCACAGCACTCACAGACAAAATGTGAACTGGTGCTAGCAGGGACGCTGGGTCAAATAACTAGAAAAAGTTCTCTGCAGCACTCAGTTACTACCAATGACGTACAAATGCATCATATGGAGTGGCTGGCTCCATGCTGCAATTGCACCCTCATTGACCACTGGTGATCTAGGGTCGAGATGGAGTCTGCCCACTGAGAAGTGGGGGGTGGACAAGGAGGACAGGGATGTCAGCGATAGGACTCATCGGATCTGAAGTCACTTTGTCGCAGTCGATGAGCAAACAGACATTGGCCAATGTATGTACCAAGAACTTCAGAAATAAAAAGATAAGATTTTTGAGTTTTTTGAAAAAAAGTAAGTTTTTAAACTTTTTTCTCATATACATATAGCTTGTTAGCATTTGTACGTCATTGGTAGTAACTGAGTGCTGCAGAGAACTTTTTCTAGTTATGTATATGTGTATATATACATATATATATATATATATATATATATATATATATATATATATACAATTTTGAAAAAAGTCTGCAGCACTCCAATTCAATCTTTGCCAAAGGTTTATTCCAGCATAGGCACCAGTTGTGGCGACGTTTCGAGCATCAAATGCTCTTTATCCAGCTGGATAAAGAGCATTTGATGCTCGAAACGTCGCCACAACTGGTGCCTATGCTGGAATAAACCTTTGGCAAAGATTGAATTGGAGTGCTGCAGACTTTTTTCAAAACTGCATGTATGGGAGACACCTGGAGGGGTATCTTAGTACGCTTTGCACCCATAAAGACGAGCCTAGCAGTGCTGCTTCACCCTTTATTTATATATATATATATATATTCAAATTACCCAGTTTTTCTCTCATTAGAAATTATTAAATAGAAAGAAGAGCACAACATATTTGATATTGCTTCATTTTTAAAAGTCAAATATATTAAAATATAAAATAAATCAATCTGATCAGTAAGTGATGTAATGAGAAACTGAATCAAAACACGAGAATTGAATATTTTTGGGCTGCAGCAACAAAATAAAGAAATCTAATACCAGGCAATCAAATCTTTATATCTAATCAAACAACATCTAAACAAAACTAATGACTCAAGGAACAAACCCTTGTAAGGCTCTATATCCCAAAAACTGAAAATGAGAACACAAGCAATTTTGTTTTTTCTTTTCTTTTTCACTGCTTACAATTCATTGAAAAAAGACAAAAATCAATAAAAAGCATCACAGAAGAAAAAAAGAGCTGCCATGCTTAGGCCGGCTTCACACTGCGGCGCGATCCAGTCCGGGGCTGTCCGGGAGGACCCTGACAGCCGCGCACCGGATCAGCACACAGGACTGGAGGGCTATTATGCCCTCCGGTCCGGTGTGCAGTGCACGCAGCTACAGCCGCTGACAGGTCGTGGCCGCGGCGCCCGCGGTCCTGACTTATCAGCAGTGGGAACTACGTTCTCTGCACACCGGAGCGGAGGGCATAATAGCCTTCCAGTCCTGTGTGCTGATCCGGTCCACGGCTGTCAGGGTCATACCGGACAGCCCTAGACCGGATCGTGCCGCAGTGTGAAGCCGGCCTTACAAATACCATATTCAGACACAAATGCAAAACAGGATACAACAGGCTCC
>JARQOC010000002.1:493619668-493631542 GCA_033576535.1 Allobates femoralis
TTAGAAATTGCTGATGAACTTTGAACCCTTATAACGTCCTAACCACAAAAATTTTTTTGCCCAAAATTGCGCTGATGTAAAGTAGACATGTGGGAAATGTTATTTATTAACTATTTTGTGTCACATAACGCTCCAGTTTAACAGAATAAAAATTCAAAATTTGAAAATTGTGAAATTTTCAAAATTTTTGCCAATTTTTTAATATTTTCACAAATAAACGCAAAAATTATCGACCTAAATTTACCACTAACATGAAGCCCAATATGTCACGAAAAAACAATCTCAGAATCGCTCGGATCCAATGAAGTGTTCCAGAGATATTACCTCATAAAGGGACACTGGTCAGAATTACAAAAAACTGTCTGGTCATTTAGGGGGAAATTGGCTGCGTCACTAAGGGGTTAAAGGCCTACGAGCAGATGCAAGCAATTTAAAAAACATGAAAGAACGAAACCTGAAAAATGGCAAAATCCAGAAATAGCTGATAAAAAAATACTGGTTAAACACAAGAAAAATTGATGACGCACTTGAAATTGTTAAGCATCAGATCACAGCAATAGGCAGAGAAACTGAAAGATATGAATCAAGAGTCATTCAGTACAAACTAAATGAACTATTTCAATCTGATCAAAGGCACTTCTATCAGAGTCTGAATCAGAAGGCAGATGCAACAAGTGAAAAACCAAAAAGAACAGCTACAAGTTCATTCTGGAAAGATTTGTGGGAAACAAGAAAAGATTATAACAGAAATGCTGGGTGGTTAAAAGACTTTGAAAATAAATTTTCCAACAACAAAATGGGACAAGTAGAAATATCAACAGAAATGAGAGAAAAAGTCAGGCTGAAGGCACACTGGCGTGTAGCTCGCGTGAGTGTAATGGGTGAAAAACTCACATTGCACTCGGACCTGTATCTTTAAATGATACTGGTCACAGCAATGTGATTTTCACGCATTATACTCGCTTTGTTGCGATTGCATGTGATTCCCTTGTGCGAGAGGCCATTGAAAGTATATCGGTGCAAGTCAAACTCACACCCATACACCACACGGTGCTATAGTCGCACCTGTGCTTCTATTTCCCCCGCTGTGCTGTACAGTAACTAATCATCTTGTACCGCAGTGACAGCAGCGGTACAAGATGTTTAGCTAAAACACTGATGACAATTGAACTCTTCTGAATCGCGAGGCCACTGTGTATTAACCCTATCAGCAGCCTCTGCACGGCATGTCTGCACAGAGGCTGCTGATGCGGTTGCAAACTGTGTGCAAAGGGTTAATATGATGTTCTTGTGGTGACACCATGTGTATAAAGAGTGCCCTCACTCTCTTGACACATGGTGTCATCACACCATGGGTCTGATGGGGTTAAATCTAGTTTTCAATATGAGCCACTAATTGCCGAATTTATATGAGTGCTGTCAAAAGCCGGCGGGTCTGTACGCAATTTGAATACCTAACAGAGCCCGCAGCTTCTGGCAGGGAATTGTCCGTTGGAACTGTAAGCTCATTGCTTACAGTACACGCGGAGCTGTTCCTCTGCCATGGTGCTGAACGCTTAAGCGCTGAAGCCCTGTCTCGGCTTCAGCACCTGATCGCTGCGGGCTCTGTTAGGTACACAAATTGCGCACAGACCCGCCGGCTTTTGACAGCTCTCATATAAATTCGGCAATTACCGGCTCATATTGAAAACTAGATTTAACCCCATCAGACCCATGGTGTGATGACACCATGTGTCAAGAGAGTGAGTGCACTCTCTATACACACGGTGTCACTACAAGAACATCTTATTAACCCTTTGCACACACAGAGTTTGCAACCGCATCAGCAGCCTATGTGCAGACATGTCGTGCAGAGGCTGCTGATAGGGTTAATACACAGTGGCCCCACGATTCAGAAGAGTTCAATTGTCATCAGTGTTTTAGCTAAACTTCTTGTACCGCTGCTGTCACTGCGGTACAAGATGATTAGTTAATGAACAGCATAGCGGGAAATTTAAACTCTGTGGTTTTGACAGCCGCAGAGCTTAAATTCCCCGACAAATGCTGTCCGCGGTCCTTCAGAATCATGGACAGCATCACACTCACATGCAGAATACATGCACTCACACCTCACAATCACAGCACCAGGGGCGTAACTACAACAGGTGCAGAGGTTGCGATCGCACCCGGGCCCCGGAGCCTAGGGGGGCCCCAAAAGTCCCTTTGGTCTGTAGAAAAAGACTAATACTATTAAAGATTTGCAATATTTGGGGGCCCCATTGGAGCCCTCACATCGGGGCCCCAGGTCCTGATGTTACGCCACTGCACAGCACCCTAACATACATACAGCCAGCCACACTCACTACATGCACCACACACACACACGAAAACACGCACAGCACTCGCATCACTGTTGTGCATCAAACATGCTCCGTGTTTGATGCACGACAGTGTGCCTCCAGCCTAAAGAAGATTAACACCTGTACTTCACCTGGAGGTGATCAAGTGCATGGATTTTGACTTAAATATCTGACCAGTCTGCATGCAAAAATGATCCAACAATTTAATGATGTTCTGCAGAGTGGAAATATCAGTGAATGTTTAACAGCTGGGAAAACATATTTACAGAAAGATCCAGTAAAAGTGATAAAACCAAGAAATCACAGACCAATAACGTGTTTGCCTGCAATGTGCAAACTGTTGACAGGCATAATAGCTGACCAAATTCAGGATTACCTGGAGACAAATAACATCTTGCCAGTAGAACTAAAAGGCAATAAAAGAAAAAGCAGAGACACCGAAGATCAACTCCTGATTGACAAAATAATACTGGAGAACTGTAAAACAAATCTATATACAACTTGGATAGATTACAAAAAAACATTCGACTCACTGCCATACAGTTGGATCATCAACTCCCTGGATGTTATTGGGGTTAGTGGAAATATTAGCAGATTCATTGAAAATGCAATGGAACACTGGAAAACTGAGTTGTTTGTGGGAAACCAAAGCTCCTGAATAGTCAACATCAAGAGAGGAATTTTCCAGGGCGATTCGTTGTCACCACTGTTGTTTATCATAGAAATAATTCCACTTTCATTAATTCTGCAAAAAACAAACTTGGTCTATCAAATTGCCAGGAATTCACCAAAAATGTCTCACCTGCTGTACATGGATTAATTAAAGTTGTATGGAAAGACTGAAACCGAGATCCAGTCTCTTACCAACACTGTTAGAATTTTTAGAAATGACATCAATATGGAGTTTGGCCTGGACAAATGTGCCACAGTGGCACTGAAGAAAGGGAAAATAATTGGCAGTAAAGGCATAGAAATGCCTAATAGACAAACCATAAAATGCCACGAGTCTGAAGCCTACACATACCTGGGAATATTACGGACGGATAATATCAAGCACAGACATGTGAAAATGTGGTTAGTAAGGTATATGTCCAAAGAATCAGGAAAATTTTGAAGAGCAAATTGAATGGTGGGAATACCATCAAGGCCATAAACACCTGGGTCATTCCTGTAATTTGATATACTGCAGTAATTGTAATCTGGACACAGATAGTGCTGGATGATCTTGACAGAAAAACAAGAAAACTGATGACAATCCACTACTCATTACATCCACGTAGTGATATTGACAGACTTTACCTGCCAAGAAAATCAGGCTCAGAAGGCTTTTGCAAGTGAAGCAAACTGTAGAAGAAGAGAAACATGCACTGGCAGATTATGTGAATGATAGTGGAGAACAAGCCTTGATAAAAGCTAACAGAAAACTGCTAAAAGTACAACAGACAAAAAGTGAATACTGTAAAAACGCAGTACAAAGCAGAAGAGAAAACTGGCAAAAGAAAGCTCTGCATGGACAATTCCCAGAGAAAATCGAGGGTAAAGTTGACAAGGAAAAGGCCTGGCCTGGTTGTGGCTTACTAATGAAACATTAAAAAAGGAGACAGAGGGCTTAATCCTAGCGGCCCAAGAGAAAGCGATCCACACAAATGCGATTAAAGCCAGAATTGAAAAATCAACTACAGACCCCAAATGTCGACTGTGCAAGGAAGCAGATGAAACAATGGATCATATACTGAGCTGCTGCAAGAAGATCGTGCAGACAGACTACAAGCAAAGGCATAATACAGTTGCTCAGATGATTCACTGGAACGTGAGCCACAATCGCCATCTACCTGTCACAAAGAATGGGTGGGATCATAAGCCGGAAAAGGTTATTGAAAATGAACATCCAAAACTACTATGGGACTTCCGAATTCAGACTGAAAAATCTTGGAACTCAATACTCTGGACCTTAGGATTGCAAGAAAAAAGGAAGTGTGGATCTTCGATGTGGCAATACCAGGCGACAGCAGGATTGAGGAGAAGAAAACTTGAAGCAACACTGGTACAAGACAGTGAAGGTGGTCCCATTTGTAATCGGCACACTCGGTGCTGTGCCTAAAAACCTTGGCTAGCACTTGAAAACAATTGGAGTTGATAAAATAACAATCTGTCAGCTGCAAAAGGCCACCTTACAGGGCTCTGCACGCATCATTTGCCGATATATCACGCAGTTCCAGATGCTTGGGAAGTGTCCGACTAGTGATTTAATGCAAAATCCAGCATAATGATTTAATTTGCTGTGTGTAACTGTTATAATAATAATAATAAATAATATATTAAAAACATTTCTGTGTTCTTGATCTTGGTGTAGTAATCATAGTTTTGAAGAACCTCACAAATGTCAGTGATCCACACCCATTCGGCAATTATATGTAGTGGCTGAGTGTTAGATGGTCATGTTGAAGCTGGAATTCAGCTACTGCCCTCTGCTTCTCATTAAGCCTTGCCAAAATATGTAATGTTGAGTTTCAGCACGTGGTTAGGTCAGTCATATACAAGGCAAATTAAAGCACTGCTGTAGCACTGTAAGACCGGGAAAAATGAAAGATGACTTTCTGAAATGCCAACTAGGTAAAGAAAGTCAGGGTATGTTTTTAGAAACCACTGTACAACTAAGATTAGCAAAGTGAGCCATGCATGCACCAAGTACCAGCTTGCTGAGTTATAAAACCGTTACTGGGTTCTACCCATTATTGCACACAAATAATCCTGGTTATAGGGTCAGCAGCAAGAGACAATCTTCAGTCTTTTTTTATCTCTTGCAACAGCTCTGCGGCAGTGTGAGGTTTATGACCTAAACAGATGAGCTTCAGCAGAGAGTGTTACCGCTTCACTGAGGCAATGCTGCAGGGCTCCCAGCTTGGGAGTTATAGGCAGAGTAATTATGCAGAAGAGAAGGAGGAAGAGGAGGGGGGACAGAAACTGTCATACATAGGGATGGAAACCCTGATGAAAGCAGGGCCTACTATTCTTCAAATGGGTAAGATGTGCAATGTTCCAGGCTTCAACTCTGTTTATCCCACCCTCCACCAAGATCACCCAGTGTGCCAGAGTAATGAATCATTCCTGTCCACATCTTGTCCACATGTCCGTTGCTAGGTGGACCTTCTTGGTTACAGTGTTGGTCAGAGCATGGGTGGTATTGATTAATTTCATATTTATATTTGCCCTGGCAAAAATAAGGCTGTGATGTTACCTTTACTCTGTATGACTGATATTTGACTATGCACTGGCTACCAAATATATAGAGGAGGGTTCTCCCAAATGAATAGAGAAGGACTCTCCCAAATTTATAGTTGAGGGCCTTCCAAAAGGTATGGTACCTGGCCACCTGAAGTCTCTCACAAAAATCAGGATTCCTTACACCTGCTGATCCTCTGAAAACTTGAATTGAGGGCCACAGAATGAAATGGAGGTAATGTTGGAGGAGAGTAAACCTCAACACACCAACGGGCATTTTGTAGCTGGCATTGTAAAGTGCTACGGAGTATGTATTCCACTATATCAGTAACAATGAGGGAGGGACCGCCCAAGTTTATGACTAAAAGTAGTCCCTCCCAAATGTATGGTAAAGACCCACCTGAAGCCCTTCACAAAACTCAGGTTTCCTGACAGCTACTGGCCCTCTGAAAACTAGAATTTGATGGCCACTGAATAAGATGGAGGTCTAGTTGAAGGCAAAGGAGAAGGATAAAGCCCAACTTACCAATGGACATGTTGTACTTGACATTGAAAAGTACTATGGAATACATATTCCATTATCTCAGTAACAATGAGGGAGGGAAACCCAAATGTATGAGCAAGAGCAGTTCCTCCCAAACGAATAGTAAAGGACCCCTTGCGGCACATCAAAAAATTCTGGTTTCCTTACACCTGCTGGCCCTTTGAAAACCTGAATTAAGGGCTACAGATTGACACAGGAGTGGAGTTGGAGGAGGGTAAAGCCCAACATACTAATGGGCACATTGCAGCTGGCATTGTAAAGTGCTATGCAATATGAATTTCTCTATCTCAGTAACAATGATGGAGAGACCGCCCAAATGTATGCTACAGGATCATCTGAGGCCCTCACAAAACTCAGGTTTTCTTACACCACCTTGCCCTCTGAAAACTTGAATTGATGGTCGTAGAATGACTAAGGCTAAGTGCACATCTGGGCCTTGTTTGAACGCAATGCGTTTTTCATGCAGTTTTTGGCAAAACGCATGCAAACACATGCATTTTTTTCTCCTTAGACTTGTATTGTAAAAACACATGCAAACGCAGTGAAAACGACTCGAAAATGCAGGTGTGTTTTAGACGCATATGTTTTTACCCATCGCATAGGAAACGTTGCCGTTGGAGGTTTAATGGATTTCTTATTGTTTTCTTTTAAACAATTTTACCTGCTAAGTCAAGCTTTTTCTTTACAGGTAGTTATTGGCACTTGGACAATTCATTTGATAATTCTGTCATTCCTCGATTTATGGTAAATATTATGTTCTTTCCACTTCCAGATTATGTGCCCAACAGTTCTCACTGCAACCTTCAGTAGTTTAGAAATTCTTCTGTAATCAATTCAACCAGTATATGTTGTAACAATAAGGTTTCTTAGGTCTTGGGACAGCTCAAAGGTCATGAGATGTTTCTTGTGTGGCACCTTGATAATGGTCTTCACCTGCTGTATATCTAGAAATAAAACTTACTGGTGCATCTGAATGAATTAGAATATTGATGCCTCATGGAATATGGCAACGTGGTTTTTAGCCTTTCATCCTCCCTACGTTAATTTTCTGAAATAAAGTTTTCATTGTCTGTAAGCCATAATCATCAACACTTGAAATAGATCACTCTGTTTGTAATGACTCTATATAATATGTGTTTCACTTTATGTAATAAATTAACTAAAATAACTTTTTGATGATATTCTTATTGATTGAGATGCACTGGTGTAAGTATTAATAATCATACCAAAATGTATTTTAATTTATTTTCTTTATATTTATTAATAGATATGTATGCATAATATATTCAGCAGTTACTGGTTATAAGTAATTTTTCAAAGTTATTTCCTACAAAAAAAACTATTAAGTGCTAAAGAAGAAATTCAAAGACCTGAACTGCATGAAGAAATGTATAATTTTATAACAAACAGCAGAATAACCAAACACTTGACATTCAATAGTTTTCTTAGTTATTGTCCTGAGGTAGAATCCATTTAACTGAACAAAATGGGTTCTAAATCAATCATTTACAATTTATAATACACTATTAACATCCAAGCACTGTGGGACAAAATCAATAATACAATATCTTACATTTTATGTAAGTCCTTAATGCAAAATTAGGTGTTTTATCAATATGAACTACTGGCTCCTTCAGTGAAAGGCGAAACATTATTTTTAAATAATATTTTTTCATAAATTGTTTCAACATATTTACAATGTAACTTGTCAAAACATAATGGAATAAAGGTAAATACAGTCAAGTGGTAAGCAATTTACAATAATTGCAATTTTACATATAGATTTTACTAAATAATTTGCTTTATTAATTTTCTTTGTAGGATTAAAAGAAATTTCCAATGATGCTTTATACAGAAAATAAAGGTATTTATAAACTATGTTTTTGTGCCTTTACATTTATGCCATATACTAAAATTCAGGTGCTAAAAAGTGCTATCTTTTAAATATGGTAGTTTCAATAATGGCAAATAGTTAGATTGTAAATTGTATTACATTTCAATGTGAAATACAATTTTTACTTGTTTTGCACTGAAGAGGAGCAAACAATCCAAACGAGTCAGCAAAAGGGTATCTGGTTTGGCTTTTATTCTATCTCATGTGGCATTGCTTGTTATAGAGTTGATATTGACTTTTAAGATTGCTACTTACTTCGAATATTTGGCACTAGAGTTCAAGTCCTCCTCCTCTCTGAAAAGGCAATAATGTATGCATAATTAATTTCCCTAAAGAATAGGGATGAACGAAACTGAAATGAAAAATTAGGGGCTTGTGCCGAACGCCTGGTGTCCGGTGCTGAACCCTGAGTACGGATCTTTCACCATATGTCCTGTTTGTTTTGCTCATCTGAATAACAATATTTGCCAGGCAAGGCAAGTCAACCAATCTTTTAGGTTGTGGGAATTTCTGAGCCATCACAGCCCTACAAAGTATTTGCATGACTGTGATTGCCCTGCGCACCCCATGTCTTGATTTGAATGAAGACTGGCTCACAAGTTGCAGCACCATTTTGCTTTACCTAGCAATAGGGATAGAATGCTGGAGTGAGTACAGTGATATGTGCAATTAGGGATAAGCGGGTATACTCGTAACTATTCGGTACTTCGCCGAATAGTACGGTATTCGGGCTACTCGCTACTCCACGAGTTTCCTTGTGATTACTCGTTAGGAGTAGTGAGTAGTACATTCACTTTCACAGTGTATCTATATACACTGCAAAAGTGAAATAAAAGTTAATAAAAGGTGTTAAAAATAAAAAAAATAACAGTCACCTATCCGTCAGCTGTCCCAGGACCCAAAAAGACACATCCGCAGGCCTGCCAGGACCTTACGTCTGATGGCCAATCAGATGCCGGTAGCGATCAGGTGGTGTGTGATATCACACACCACCTAATCGCTGCCGGCCATCTGATTGGCCATCAGATATTCTAACACATCAATGGCCTGCCAGGCCCTTAATCCGATGGTTAATCAGCTAGCCAGTAGCGATCAGGTGGTGTGTGACATCATACACCACCTGATCGCTTCTGGCCATCTGATTGGCCATCAAACGTAAGGTCCTGGCAGGCCAGCAGATGTGTTCTTTTCGGGTCCCTGGACAGCCGATAGGTGAGTATTTTATTTTTTATTTTTTATATTTAACACCTTTTATTAACTTTTATTTCACTTTCGCAGTGTATATAGGTACACATGTGAAAGTACTTGCATTTCCCATTTACTTATATTGGACTCGCTACTCGTAACAAGTACCCGAGTATTAGGATCTATTCGTTACAAGTATAGCGAGTCCGAATATTTCACTACTCGCTCATCCCTTTGTGCAATTATTAAAAAAATTTGATACAGCACTGCTGCTGCACTCACCTAGGTGTAAGCGGGAGTAGTGGATCCACTGGACCATAGATGGTTTGTGGAATCTAACCCCATTTGAGCAGGAACAAGCAGGAGAATTACTTAAATAAAAGTCCAGTCCTTATTACATTTACACCTGGAAAGTGACAAGGTCTGTTAATGTTAAAGTTTCTTAACCCCTTCATGACCCTTGGCATTTTTGTCAATTCTGACCAGTGTCCCTTTATGAGGTAATAACTCTGGAATGCTTCAACGGATCCTAGCGATTTTGAGATAGTTTTTTCGTGACATATTGGGCTTCATGTTAGTGGTAAATTTAGGTAATAATTTTTGCGTTTATTTGTGAAAAAATAAAAAATTTGGCATAAATTTAGAATTTTTATTCTGCTAAACCAGAGAGTTATGTGACACAAAATAGTTAATAAATAACATTTACCACATGTCTACTTTACCTCAGCACAATTTTGGAAAAACATTTTTTTTGGGCAGGAAGTTATAAGGGTTCAAAGTTCATCAGCAATTTCTCATTTTTTCCAGCAAAATTTACAAAACCATTTTTTTTAGTGACCACATCACACTTGAAGTCCATTTGAGGGGTGTACATGACAGAAAACACACAAAAGTGACACCATTCCAAAAACTGCACCCCTCAAGCTACTTAAAACTACATTAAAAAAAAGATTAACCCTTCAGGTGCTTCACAGGAACTAAAGCAATGTGGAAGGAAAAAATGGACATTTAAATTTTTCTAACAAAAATGTTATATTAGCCTCAATTCTTTCATTGTCACATGGGCAACAGGATAAAATGGATCCTAAAATTTGTTGGGCAATTTCTTCTGAGTACATCGATACCTCATATGTGGTCATAAACCACTGTTTAGGCGCACAGCAGGGCTCAGAACGGAAGGAGCGCAATTTGAAAATGAAAAAATTTAGGCTAAAAGAAAATTTTTGTGGAAAAAAAAAAGTACATTTTCATTTTTACGGATGAATTTATGAAACATCTGGGGGTTCAAACTGCTCACCACCCATCTAGACAATTTCCCTGGGGGGTCTAGTTTTCAAAATGTGGGGCAGCTCCAATGTTTAGACACAGGGGATCTCCAAATGCGACATGGTGTCCGCTAACAATTTGGGCAAATTTTCCATTCAAAATATTAGCGGACACCATGTTGCGTTTGGAGAGTCCCTGTGTGCCTAAACATTGGAGCTCCCCACAAGTGATGACATTTTTGAAACTAGAACCAATAAACCTATCTCGATGCATAGTGAGCACTTTGAAACCCCAGGTGCTTCACAAATTGATCCGTAAGATGAAAAGAATTTGTGGAAAAAAAAAGTATTTTTCATTATTATAGATAATTTGTGAAGCATCTGGGGGTTCAAAATGCTCATCACCCATCTAGATAAGTTCCCTGGGGAGGTCTAGTTTCCAAAATGGGGTCACTTATGGAGAAGCTCCACTGTTTAGGCACACAGGGGCTCTCCAAATGCGACATGGTGTCCGCTAACAATTTGAGCGGATTTTCCATTCAGATTGTCAGCGGACACCTTGTGTGAAGTGCACCTTTGTGCCTAAATATTGGAGCTTCCCCACAAGTGACCCCATTTTGGAAACTAGACCCCCCAAGGAACATATCTAGATGCATAGTGAGCACTTTGAACCCCTTGGTGCTTCACAAGTTGCTCAGGAAAAATGAAAAAAGAAAATGTTTGTGGAAAAAAAATACTTTTTCATTTTTACAGATCAATTTGTGAAGCACCTAGGGGTTCAAAAGGCTCACTATGCATCTAGATACATTACTTGAAGGTCTAGTTTTCAAAATGGGGTCACTTGTAGGGGAGCTCCAATGTTTAGGCACACAGAGGCTCTCCATACGCAACATGGTGTCCGCTAACAATTGGAATTGTTAGCGGACACCATGTCACATTTTGATAGCCCCTGTGTGTCCCCAGCTACGGACTACCACCAACCCCCAGCTGCCTCGTTGTACCTGTCTGGCAACCAAAAATACAGCGAAGCCCATTTTTTTATTTCTAGAACTAATTCTAGAAAAAAAAATGAAGTGGGGCTTTGCCATATTTTTGGTCCAGCCAGGTAAAACTAGGCAGCTGGGGGCTGGAATCCTCAGCATGGAGAGGCCCAAGCATTCTGGGCCCCCCATGCTGCGAATTGCAGCCTGCAGCTGCTCCAGAAAGTGGGGCATTCATTGAAGCGCCATTTTCTGGCGCTGTACCCAAACTCTTCCAGTTGCCCTGGTGCTGGTGGCAAACTGGGTAATAAAGGGTTAATGCCAGATTTTCTATTGGCAGCTCGCACTAAGTCCGAGATTCATAATGTCGGGCCAATGTTAGACCCGGCCATTAGGAATCTCTAGTAAATAGTCAAAAAAAAATACACCACACAGAGAAAAATCT
>JARQOC010000002.1:493647753-493849136 GCA_033576535.1 Allobates femoralis
CATCCAGAGATAGATTCAACCTTCTGTAGTGCACCTTATAGCGGCGTGTAAAGGCGATTCAGGTACCGTTTGTAACCGTTGCTGCGTGCTCGTGCACGTGAAGCACCCGGTTGTTTCCACTATGCTGTAGCGACGTGTAAAGGTACCCTTAGCGATACATGCCGGTAAAACTATGCGCTGAGCCTGAGATTTTCTAAGTTTTAAGCGCATCTGGCAAGGCTGAGGGCTGACACTAGTCAGACACAAGCCTGATACAAAAGGCTCGGACACACTCTGCTACTTACATGCGAGTCTCTCGGATGAGACTCGGAAGAGGTTGGAGCAGTGACCCTGAACAGCCTCTCCCTGTCTGGACGGGAATAACAGCTTGCTTGTGTTTTGGTGTAGCTCCATACTCCCCGTCTAGACAGGGAGAGGCTGTTCAGGGCCACTGCTCCAGCCTTTTCGGAGTCTCGTCCGAGAGACTCGCATGTAAGTAGCAGAGTGTGTCCGAGCCCAAAGGCATATCTTTGGAGACAATAAGACAAGATCTGGATTCACAGCAGATGATGCTTAGGTCCCACAGACTCACTTTGCACATTAGGATTAAATTGGCATAGCATTTCCTTGAAACAAATATAGCAATTCTTTCTGTTGCTCAATATGTTTATTCTTTGGGGATACAAAAGGCAATTGAATCTTGATCATATAACTTTAAAAACATCTAAGTGAGACACATTAAGTGCTTAGATTTTTTCATTTAATGAGAACTTTTATTGACCTGCTGCAGCCATTACACATTTGTCATTGTGATGAACAGATGTCATTTTTATGCTTCTTAGTTTGGAAAGATAAGTGAGTGTCATTTGAATGCAACATTTGCAGATTTTGCCATGAATACTGTGAAGGTTTTATTTTTTATGAAAGATATAGAATGGGTGAGCTACTAAATTGCTTATGAGAAAACATCTTGTTGTTTAACCACTTAGGTTAATGACTGAGCCATAAATGGTACATTGCCTCCATTTTGTTTTATTTACTTCGTTTAAAGGTACACATTCAGTTTATTTGGAACAGAAAAACTGCATATTGAGTGCAAAATACTTATCGTATTTGTAAACCTAACCATATATACACATTAAATTGTTACTCCATGCTAAATTTCTTCCCCAAAGCTATTTGCATGGGGAAATTATTTTTATGCGACACTTTAAAATCTTTATTATTTTATTTAATTTCCTTCTACTTATACAGCATTGAGGAAAGCATAGAAAAATGTACTGAGATTTGGTCTTTGGTCTATTTCTAATTCAAAACCCTACAGAAGTGTGCCCACTCTGTTTATTTTTACTCAGGTAAAACTGACCTACGGTGCATGTTTCAAATCTGCAACATATCAATTTTCTTGAAGATAAACTGAGTTTATGTGCAGATTTCCACATCGACTAGCATTAGATGCAAAAAATACGAAGGTAAAAAATGCATTTAAATTTTCAGTGCTTTTCCAATGCAAAAAAAGTGGCAGAAACACATGTAATCTACACATAACTGTATCAAGTTTTGCCCATGCCAAGAACTGGGAAGTATCAAAAACTAAGCAGCTTTACTTAAAGTGTAACTGCTATTCAAACTTTTATTTATTAATAATGAAGAGCAAGTGATTCTAACAAACTTTCAATTATACTTCATAAGTGAAATCTGGAATAAAACCTTTCATAAACCTTGCACAAGATGTCTCCACTAGACTGTGTCTGAAGCACACATATGCTAATTCTCATTGAGTTAAGTCTTCAAGCTCCACACACTGAATACGATCATAAAACTATATAAGGGTGGAGGGGGCAGGGCCTGCACATCATAACCTCAGGAAAAAGGATGCTCCAGGCTGTCAGCCCAAAGCTACTGTAATCTTATCCCCTGCATTCACTTTGCTGTGGAGTAGCTGTGTGGAATCCATCAGCTGTTAGCACAAGCAGAGTCATCTGAATGCAGGAAATAAAATCACAGAAGCTTGTGCACCGCTGACAGCCTGATGAGCCTCCTTTTGTCTGAAATAAACTGACTATACACTGGTGTCCTGTAGCCAGTCATGCTGTGTATGCTCTGCCCCCACTCTTGTATGTGAAATTTATGTCTATTAGAATCACTGCACCCATACACTTAAGGAGTTTTTTGCTTCTTAGTGAAATTTATTGAAACAAGTGCTCTTATAGTGATTGCGACAGAATGACGTTTCGGTCATTCAAAACCTTGATCACATAAGTCGCCTTGAGCTATGTTGTGGTTCATGAAGGATGTGGTCCTTATGGTCAGTATAGGAACAGCAGGTATGCCCTTAGTGGTTCTGAACTGAGGGCTGTCATGTACAAGGTAATGGTCATTTATGCCTTTAGGTTAGCCAGAGTCAGAGCGGTCGCTCTATGTGGGGTGGTGGCACGGCGGTGGAGTGTGTTCACACTCAGTTGTAGCAAGGAGGAGTGAAATTTAGACACACCATAGGGGGGACATCATCTAGAAGGTTTTTGAAAGGTGTTCTTTCAGATTTCTCTTATGAATTAATTATATGTGAAAGTTTACTAAAACCACTTGCTCTACATTATCAGTAAATTAAAATTTAAATGATAGTTAAGGCCCCTTTACAAGCTGAGACTTTCCAGTGATCCCACCAGCGATCTGACCTGGCCTTGATCGCTGGAAAGTCTCTATGCAGTCGCTGGTGAGCTGTCACACAGGCAGACTGACCAGCGACCAGTGGACCAGCGATATCGTGGAAAGAATATAAACTATTCTTTCCACGATGTCAAGCTCCCGCTCCTGTCTTCTGACAGGCTGCGGTAAGCAGGAGCAGGCTGGTAACCATGAAAAAACAGCAGGTATCTAGGCAGCGAGCTCTGCCTAGTTACCCAATGTATAACCTGGTTACCAGTCCTCTCCGTTTCCAGGCTGGTATCCAAGGTACACAGTGCGCTGCCTAGATACCCGCTGTTTATCATGGTTACCAGCCTGGGGAGGTCGCTGATCGTTGGTCTCTTGCTGTCATACACAGCAATGCGTACTGACCAGCAGGAGACCAAGGACCGAAAAATGGTCCTGAACGATTTGCAACAATCAATGACCGCACAGCAGGGGCCAGGTCGCTGGTGTATGTCAGACACTGTGACATCGCTGGCGCTGTGACGTTTCAGCGACATCGCTAGCGATGTTGTAGTATGTGAAGTACCCCTTACACTTCAAAGCATGACATCCCAAGATGTAAAAAAAACTGCACCACCTTAAACGGATGTGAAAAATATCAGACTTAAAAATTAGGGATGGGCGAATCTACTCGCTAGGACTCGTTACTCGGCGAGTAGTAAGGGACTCGCAGGACTCGGTACTCTGCGAGTTTCCCAGTGATTACTCGCACGAGTCCAATGCAAATCAATATCAATCCTAGTTTTGTCAGAAACGCTGACAAAACTATGATTTCCATTGTTTGCATTAGACTTGTGCGAGTAATCACTGGCTACTGTGCCAGTGATAGCAGGGAAACTCGCAAAGTAACTGCTGTTTCTTTGCAGCCGAGTCCAGCTGTCTTCTCTGGAGTCGTCTCGGAGTCGTCTCGGAGTCGAGCCGGAGTCGTCTCGGAGTCGGAGTCGTCTCGGAGTCGGAGTCGTCTCGGAGTCGTCTGAGTCGGAGTCGTCTCGGAGTCGGAGTCGTCTCGGAGTCGTCTCGGAGTCGGAGTCGGAGTCGTCTCGGAGTCGAGTCGGAGTCGGAGTCGGAGTCGAGTCGGAGTCGGAGTCGTCGTCGTCTCGGAGTCGTCTCGGAGTCGGAGTCGTCTCGGAGTCGGAGTCGTCTCGGAGTCGAGTCGGAGTCGGAGTCGTCTCGGAGTCGGAGTCGTCTCGGAGTCGGAGTCGTCTCAGAGTCGAGTCGGAGTCGTCTCGGAGTCGGAGTCGTCTCGGAGTCGGAGTCGTCTCGGAGTCGTCTGAGTCGGAGTCGTCTCGGAGTCGGAGTCGTCTCAGAGTCGGAGTCGTCTCGGAGTCGGAGTCATCTCGGAGTCGGAGTCGTCTCGGAGTCATCTCGGAGTCGTCTCGGAGTCAGAGTCGTCTCGGAGTCGGAGTCGTCTCGGAAGTCGGAGTCGGGTCGTCTCGGAGTCGGAGTCGTCTCGGAGTCGGAGTCGTCTCAGAGTCGGAGTCGTCTCGGAGTCGGAGTCGTCTCGGAGTCGGAGTCGGAGTCGTCTCGGAGTCGGAGTCGTCTCGGAGTCGGAGTCGTCTCGGAGTCGGAGTCGTCTCGGAGTCGGAGTCGTCTCGGAGTCGGAGTCGTCTCGGAGTCGGAGTCGTCTCGGAGTCGGAGTCGTCTCGGAGTCGAGTCGGAGTCGGAGTCGTCTCGAAGTCGGAGTCGTCTCGGAGTCAAAAAAATGCGTGGGGCTCCGCGCAATTTCTATGTCTAGCCAGGTACAGCTAAGCAGCTGGGGGCTGGAATCCGCAGTGCAGGGATGCCCAAGCTTTCTGGGCACCCCCCGCTGCAAATTGCAGCCCGCAGCCGCCCCAGAAGATGGCGCGTTCATTGAAGCGCCATCCTCTGGCGCTGAACCCCGCTCTTCCAGCGGCCCTGGTGGTGGTGGCACGCTGGGTAATAGAGGTTAGGGCCAGCTTTGTATTATCAGCTGGCCCTAAGCCCGAAATTTATGGCGGTAACGCCAATATTAGACATGACCGCCATGAATTTCTATTAAATTGTTTTAAAAAAAACACAACACAGAGAAATTTTTTTATTAGAAATAAAAAAAAAGCCATTGGGGACTCCATCTTTAATTAAAAAAATCCTCTTCCGTCCGACGCAGTCCAAAACGCGATGTCCTCTCTGCTACATCCCCTGTGTATAGATATAGATGTCTATGCACAGGGAATGAGCAGACTGAGAACAATCTCAGCACTGCTACATCATCTCTGTGCACAGACATTCATGTCTGTACACAGGGAATGAGCAGACTGAGAACAATCTCAGCACTGCTACATCAGGCAGCAGGCGGGCTCTAGGACCCTGGAGCTGCACAGAGCAGACAGGACTCTTCTCTTATCTGTGCGAGTTTCCCAGCGATTACTTACAAAGTAAACGAGTCCAATGCAAATAAATGACAAAACTAGGATTGCTTCAGGCTGAAGCTTCCGAGACACATCTGCGATTTGTAAATCTCACACTACTCGCTATTACTCGCTTCCCCATTCATTAACATTGGACTCGCTAGACTCGCAACGAGTAGCGAGTCCCGGGCTCGGACTCGCTAGAGTCAAGCGATTCCGAGTAATTTAGGATTCGCCCATCACTATTAAAAATGTAATGAAAAGATGCAAGTAACCCAATTTGCATAATAGGTGCAAAAATGGTGAAAAAAACTTTGCAACATCTAAAACTTACCAAAATCTCAACACGGGAATGCAGTCTAGTATGCAAATATGATTTTTTTTTTTCTTCACCAAAACTTTGTATTATTAGTGAAGATTACTGCCCTCACTGAACCCTAATTCTCAGTCTTCAACAAAACACGAGTATTCTTTAATCTTACCTAAGAATTCTTTCTTGTTCTAACTAAATATTACACATTTTCTAAAATTGTGTTTTTGTTTGTTTCAGCTGAAGCAAACTGTGATTGGCTGCAATGCTCATGTTTTAACCTCCTGAGACAGGGGAAAGAAGCACACTACATAGAGGTGCAATGCCATTCCAGGAGGTATCAATTTTTTTTTCAAATTTTTGTCTCCTTCCTGGGCCCATTAATAGAACAGTCTATGGCTATGTTGCATCAGTGGTTTTTTTGTGAATCAATGTATACTTTACCTAAGCAAAAATGAATTGTCTTGGGCAGCATGCCCATGATACGTTTTTGGGGAGTTTTTGAGCTGCGGACTATTGCAGTGTTAAAAATGTAGTGCTCCAGCACAGTAGATAAGACAGAGGTAAAGAAATCTTATTCCTACTGAGCTTATTTTTCATTCAGTGTAAAGTGACCTGCAGTGCATGTTTCAAATCCAAAAGATGTAATCTTCTCTTATGGATAGATTAAGATTTATGTGTAGATTTCCCCTATAAAATTGCATTAAATGTCAAATATTCCAAGGTAAAGAACTCTATATATTGTTCAGAAAAATACTGTTATGGTCATAAATGTAGAGTCTGTAGAGTAGAGTGTTCTTAAGTAATGATGAGTGAGCGTGCTCACCACTACTCAATATGTCATCGAGCAACTGGGTGCTCGCATATGCTCAGTACTTGGCCCAGTGTCGCGGGTGCTTGAATATGTTGCTCGTGAGCGATGTTACACAAAGAGCCAACTCCTGTCAGCGAGCGATGGGAGCTAGCACCCCAGTGAGAACCACTTACAGTCTTTGAATGACTCTCACGGGGAGTAAAATCAATGTGTCCGGATGCTGTATGTGAAAAAAAACCACCGTGGGCTGGTAGTATTTGAGCAGAGAGCCAGCCTGCCTGCCACTAGTTGACTTTCATTATACTCATTACTCGAGTTGACCCTTTCAGATCATCAAAATTGCTTGATTCAAGTAATTAGCACCCAAGCACTTTTTTATGGCTTGCTCATCATTATTCTTAAGATCAGTGGGGTTTCCTTTCTCTCTTTACTCTCATCCAAGTGTATTTTCTAAGCAATAACAAACTTTCCAATATTGTAATTGGTTGGTTTCCTGAGGTAGATGTGAAGAAAGCACTTCAAAACACATCGAATACAATCTTGAATGATTTAAATATATATTTTTAGGCTTTTAGTTTCATGACAGAGAAGCCCCGGATTTCTCATCCACCCCATATATCCAGTGTTCTGCGTACTATATTTCCATGTGGCAAGTGGATTTTTGCAGCAGCTGATCCATTTAAATATAACTGGTTGTGTGTCACACAACCAGACTAGATGAGGGAGGAAAGAATTTATTTTATCGTTTTATTACCAAGAAAAACTCAACAGTTGCAGCCATAAACAAATCCAACACAGCACTTACACAGGATGCAGACAGACCCCAATAAAAAGCAAACACATGTGCATAGAACCGATAAAAATCACCATCAACCTGCCAAGACATGAAGCGATGATATGCTATGCACAGCTCAAGGTTTGCATGCCTAGGACGCTATTCACATTGATGCAAATAATGCAGAGTGTCCGATAACTACCCACTGATCCTGCCACCAGACCAAATGGACAGCTCAGCTCGATGCCTCTGCACCACTGGATGAATGACGCCCCATGGGGCCCAGCTGCACCCTATGAGAATGAAAAAAAATTCTTGCACTTTTTTTATATGATAAACAAAAAAAATCTTTAATGGGGTATTGGTTAGATGTTTTGGCCAATACTCTTTAAGCTTATAATCCATGTCAAGGATCCCCACTCTTACAAGTCCTAACAAAATACTCTCAAAAACTACTCAAAAAATGGCAGCAATAGAAAAACTTACCAGTTGCAGCAAAAACAAATCCAACACAGCACTTACACAGGATGCAGTCAGACCCCAATAAAAAGCAAACACAGGTTCATAGAACCGATAAAAATCACCAGCAACCTGCAAAGACATGATGGAGGTGATTTGCTATGCACACCTCAAGGTTTGTATGCATAGGATGCCATTCACTTTGATACAAATGATGCAGAGTGTCCGATAGCTCCCCACCGATCTTGCCACCAGACCAAGATAAAACCTTATTTTCCCTTAATCCTTATCCACAGTTTCCTCTAAGCTTTCCAGCACTGATATGTATGCAATCTTATTTAACAAAAATTTAAATTTTGTGGGAAAATTGGTGGAAGTCATTACATTTGAATATTAAAAGATCTTCTGATCTCTAGTAATCAAGAATATACAAATCAGAACTCTTTTTAAAAAATATCAATTTTTACAAATCATTTTAATATACAGTATATTATTTATAGTTATCCAAACTTAGCGTTTTTATAACTCTCAGTAACATTTGTTATAATTATTCAACCTTTTTTAAATGCTGACATACCGAGGGATATTTATGATGGCATTTTTACTAGAAAGCAGCATAAAAATGCTAGAAATTATGACTTACACATTTGCATGTGTAATCATGTAGCAATTTCAGATATCCAGTGGCATTGAGGTTTTCATTGATGAAGAATAGCCCCACTATCTTTGTACCCCATATTCCACACCATATCATACATTTTTGTGTTCCAACAGTCTTGGAGGGATCTATCCACTGTGGGTTAGTGTCAGACCAATTGAGGTGGTTTTGTTTGTTAACTTCATCATTCACAAAAAAGTTTTCCTCATCCCTCATCTGAAGGTAATTGTCTATGCTGTGAAGATACGAGATGTGCAACATCTGAAACAATGGATACTGGAAGCCTGTGCTAGCATTTCTTCTGTGGTGTTGCTATCAGTGTGTTAAGAGTGGGAGAAGAGGATTGCATTGACAGTCCAACAAAATGGGTAGCACTTTGAACACATTTTATAAGTGGTCATAAACTTGTAAATAGCTCATGAAAGAATAAAGATACGTTAAAAACAAGCACACCATTGCTTTTCTTATGAAATTTTAAATAAGTTTGATGTGTCACATGACCCTCTTCCCATTGAAAAAATAAAGTTGGATCCAAAATGGCTGACTTCAAATTGGCCACCATGGTCACCACCCATCGGGAAAAGTTATCCCCTTCCATATACTAATATGCCTATATATATATATACACGTATATATCTATATATATTATAGAAAGATCCCAGCACTCATCTATTAGTTGCTTGTTAGTGTTTATTTGAAGACATATACACAGGGTTGGTGGTGACAGCAAACGTTTCGGTCTTGTGACAGACCTTTATCAATATGTCACTGTTGTTCCTGGTGAGGAGTCAAGGCTGGCTTGCAAATGATACATATGATGTTATGTCATGGAGACTTTGAGAAACTTTTAGACAGGTGTTTCAGTGGTTCCCTTGGGGATTATAGTTCCTGTTTTTTCTTTATAAGAGGAGGCTAGTCTCAAGATATGGTGATATCCAGACTTATATGCGTGTTGTCCTGTGTTTAGAACCTGTCCTGGTCCCACTGTCTGTAGCCGTGTCTATCGTAGTGAAAATATAGTGCCTGTATTCCTCAGTGCCAGATGTTGTAATGTCCGTTGATTACCTAGTGGGTAGTTATGTCACAGTTTCTATAAGGATAGGGGCCAGCACGGTCCGTGCTTGTGGCAGCACCTCTGCCACAAGCACGGACCGTGCTGGCCCCTATCCTTATAGAAACCGTGACATAACTACCCACTAGGTAATCAACGGACATTACAACATCTGGCACTGAGGAATACAGGCACTATATTTTCACTACGATAGACACGGCTACAGACAGTGGGACCAGGACAGGTTCTAAACACAGGACAACACGCATATAAGTCAGGATATCACCATATCTTGAGACTAGCCTCCTCTTATAAAGAAAAAACAGGAACTATAATCCCCAAGGGAACCACTGAAACACCTGTCTAAAAGTTTCTCAAAGTCTCCATGACATAACATCATATGTATCATTTGCAAGCCAGCCTTGACTCCTCACCAGGAACAACAGTGACATATTGATAAAGGTCTGTCACAAGACCGAAACGTTTGCTGTCACCACCAACCCTGTGTATATGTCTTCAAATAAACACTAACAAGCAACTAATAGATGAGTGCTGGGATCTTTCTATAATAGTCAAAGGATCTCTTGGTCCTTTCCACAATAGCACCATCACAACCAAAGATTGAGTGCTGGTCATTAACGACTCTCTATATCTATATATATACACGTATATATGTAAATCTAGATGTTGCTATTTTATCTGATGAGATATATCTAAACATTGCAAAGAAATTTGAACAACCATGTACTGAAGCTTCTGACTCAGAGACTTGCACTGTATTGGCATAGATAAACAGCAAACAAACAGTTCTACATAGTACATGCTCAAAAAGTTAGCAAAATTATACCATTGGATATATTCTTTTTCATTTCTTCACTAATGACCTTGTGGATTGGATAGAAACTAAAATGTCAGTTTTTGCTGATGACACACAATTTTATGGGATAATAAAAACTCAGCTAGACTGTAAAATATTACATAAAGACCTAGATATATAGAAACATGACATGATGAATTTTAATGTTGATAGATATAATGTAATGCATGTAGGTCACAGTCATCTTATTGCTGCATATACTGTATATTAAATGGTATATTTGACTATGGCTAATAGAAAAGGACTTGGGTATTATTGTTACAAGTAAAGCTAAAAAAACATACCGTATATACTCGCGTATAAGCCGAGTTTTTCAGCCAAAAATTTTGGCTGAAAAGTCCCCCCTCGGCTTATACACGGGTCAATACGGTATGTGGTGTGTGGGGGCTGTGTCCGGGTGCTGGGGAGGCTGGAGGAGGCGGGGGGAGGCTGCTGACTGAGCGGCCCGTCACGTGGGGCCGCTCATTAGATATGCACAGCTCCACCCGCCCATCACAGCGAAATAATAAAAAAAAAATGTGTGGGGCTCCGCGCAATTTCTATGTCTAGCCAGGTACAGCTAAGCAGCTGGGGGCTGGAATCCGCAGCGCAGGGATGCCCAAGCTTTCTGGGCACCCCCCGCTGCAAATTGCAGCCCGCAGCCGCCCCAGAAGATGGCGTGTTCATTGAAGCGCCATCCTCTGGCGCTGAACCCCGCTCTTCCAGCGGCCCTGGTGGCGGTGGCACGCTGGGTAATAAAGAGGTTAGGGCCAGCTTTGTATTATCAGCTGGCCCTAAGCCCGAAATTTATGGCGGTCACGCCAATATTAGACATGACCGCCATGAATTTCTATTAAATTGTTTTAAAAAAACACAACACAGAGAAAAATTTTTATTAGAAATAAAAAAAAAAAGCCATTAGGGACTCCATCTTTAATTAAAAAAATCCTCTTACGTCCGACGCAGTCCAAAACGCGATGTCCTCTCTGCTCATCCCTGTGCATAGATATAGATGTCTATGCATAGGGAATGAGCAGACTGAGAACAATCTCAGATCTGCTACATCAGGCAGCAGGCGGGCTCTAGGACCCTGGAGCTGCGGCAGCCAGCACACAGAGCAGACAGGACTCTTATCTGTGCGAGTTTCCCAGCGATTACTTGCAAAGTAAATGAGTCCAATGCAAATAAATGGCAAAACTAGGATTGCTTCAGGCTGAAGCTTCCGAGACACATCTGCGATTTGTAAATCTCACACTACTCGCTATTACTCGCTTCCCCATTCATTAACATTGGACTCGCTAGACTCGCAACGAGTAGCGAGTCCTGTGCTCGGACTCGCTAGAGTCAAGCGATTCCGAGTAATTTAGGATTCGCCCATCACTAGTAGTAAGCATTAATATCAGAAACATTAGATTATAGACAATCAGAAAAATAGATGGGAAACCCCTTGGATATATATGTAACCCTGCAGTACGTCAACCACTTAGATGCAGTATGAGAGCACAAATGCAATTTTCATAGTAATACTGATAAGAAGGATAGATATGTACTGTATGAATTAGAAAATCATTATATGTGAGCCTCAGGAACGTCAGACAAATGTTAAATTCATTAAATGTAATTGAAAATGCAAAGTTAGCCTAGTAATGAAGGTCAGTATGAAAAGAGATGAACGCTAGAACAACTCATTTAGGTAAATATTGCTAAGTGGTCAAAGGAAAAAACACTAGAGTAAATCAGCTAGTAAACTAAATAACAATCCTCTAAGTCAAGCAGCAGCAGAAAAAGCAATTAATAGATTACCGTATATACTCGTGTATAAGCCGACCTGTGTATAAGCCGACCCCCCTACTTTTGCCCCCAAAACCTGGGAAAACCTATTGACTCGTGTATAAGCCGAGGGTGGACCCCAGCACAGGTATACAGCCCCAGCAGTGTGGTATACAGCAGCCCCAGAGGTATATACAGCAGCCCCAGTGGTAGTATACAGCAGCAGCCCCAGTGGTATATACAGCAGCAGCTCCAGTAGTTAGTATACAGCAGCCCCAGAGGTATATACAGCAGCCCCAGTGGTAGTATACAGCATCCCCAGAGGTAGTATACAGCAGCCCCAGAGGTAGTATACAGCAGCCCCAAAGGTATATACAGCAGCCCCAGTGGTAGTATACAGCAGCCCCAGAGGTAGTATACAGCAGCCCCAGAGGTAGTATACAGCAGCCCCAGAGGTAGTATACAGCAGCCCCAGAGGTATATACAGCCCCAGTGGTAGTATACAGCAGCCCCAGAGGTATATACAGCCCCAGTGGTAGTATCCAGCAGCCCCAGAGGTATATACAGCCCCAGTGGTAGTATCCAGCAGCCCCAGAGGTATATACAGCCCCAGTGGTAGTATCCAGCAGCCCCAGAGGTATATACAGCCCCAGTGGTAGTATCCAGCAGCCCCTATATACAGCCCCAGTGGTAGTATACAGGCCCCCCAGAGGTATATACAGCCCCAGTGGTAGTATACAGGCCCCCCAGAGGTATATACAGCCCCAGTGGTAGTATACAGGCCCCCCAGAGGTATATACAGCCCCAGTGGTAGTATACAGGCCCCCCAGTGGTGGTATACTGACCCCCACCAGTAACACACAGCCCCCCCTACTTAGTATGTCCCCCCCTCCTTAGTATGTCCCCCGCCAGGCTGTGGCACCTGTTAAAATAACAAACTTTAATACATCACCTCTCCGCCGCAGCTCCTCTGGTCCCGGCTTCTTCTTTCTTCTTGTGCCGGCTTCTGTGACCGCGCGCAGTAAGTGACGTCATCTCCTGCGCCCGGTCACATGACACCGGAAGCAAGAAGAAGAAGCCGGGACCGGAGGAGCTGCGGCGGAGAGGTGATGTATTAAAGTTTGTTATTTTAACAGGTGCCGCAGCCGGGGGGGGCCATACTAAGGAGGGGGGGACATACTAAGGAGGGGGGCTGTGTGTTACTGGTGGGGGCCTGTGTAGTGCAATATGCACGGCATCCCCACGCCGCTGATGGACTGGGGGATGCCGTGCATATTCATTGCACTAATGAGGCGGCCCCACATGACCGCCTGCGGTCACCGCGGCCCCCTCCTGCCTCCTCCAGCCACCGGTGCACCCCCCCCCACAGCATACCGAGTGACTCCTGTATAAGCCGAGGGGGGGACTTTTCAGCCCAATTTTTGGGCTGAAAAACTCGGCTTATACACGAGTATATACGGTAGTTAGATTTAATGGGATTAGCGCTCAGCTCCCTACCTAAAGCTACACTACCTACAGACGTTCACCCTAGCAGTGATAAATTCAAATAAAATTAGAGGGTGGTGTGCAAATAGGAAAAACTCAACTAAGAATGGACAATTTTTTATACTTTACTCTTTTACACTCTAAAATACAACACACTTTCACACAAAAAATGTATACACGCTAAAAAAACTACACTACAAAATTGCTCCAAAATGAGTTTTTTAAATTATTTATTTGCATATGCTCATTAGGGAAAAATATACCCCATTAAAATTCTTTTCCGGCTGAAATATATAAGTATTTTTTGAACATTTTTATTATAACACCGATAATTCTATCATTTTCCACTTTTATTTGGTTTAATTTCTATGGGAAAAGACTATCCACTACAGCTTTATATTTATCTTCTCACTAGAAATAGGCCCGATGCTATTGCATCGGGAGTGCGGTGAAATGAACATCTGTGTATCCTTAGTGGTGCTAGCAGGAGCAATGGACATGTGTCACACAGTTTGCGCTTTCCAACATACCTATTCTATGTCATCGCACAGTATATGGTGTTTCAGTGGTTAGCACTGTATATGGTGGCTCAGTGGTTAGCACTGTATACGGTGGCTCAGTGTTAGCACTGTATACGGTGGCTCAGTGTTAGCACTGTATACAGTGGCTCAGTGGTTAGCACTGTATACAGTGGCTCAGTGGTTAGCACTGTATACGGTAGCTCGGTGGTTAGCACTGTATACGGTGGCTCGGTGGTTAGCACTGTATATGGTGGTTAGCCCTGTTTACGGTGGCTCGGTGGTTAGCACTGTATGGTGGCTCAGTGGTTAGCACTGTATGGTGGCTCAGTGGATAGCACTATATACGATGGTTCAGTGGTTAGCACCGTATGCAGTGGCTCAGTGGTGTGGGGCAGCGCCGGGATTGCAGGTCAGGAAACACGTGGAGCCCGGTAGTAGTTCAAACAGTACCCGGTTTTATTGCTGATACACACAGCGGTGGCACAAGCTGCCGGAATCTGGGTCGCAGCCGGGTACACAGGATACAGTTCACACAAAGTAACCCGGTTCCTTCAGGTTATGGGCTTCCGTTATAGGTTACCCCGAGCTCCCCAGCCCTCCTGAGCTAGGCTGTGTTAGTATAGCACACGGTCCCCTGGAAATCTAGACCTCTCCAGTCTATCTCTGCTGCTGCAGCTTAGGCACAAATCTGTGTACAAGGAACCCCGCCCTGCCTCCTGATCAGGCTTTTAACTCCGTGTCTCCTTCCGGGACCTTGCAAGACCCGGAGCGGAGGGAGCGGACCGTCCCTTTCTCTCACACCCTATACTGGGCTCAATATGTGACAGTGCGCATTCTGGGGGAGACATAGCGCCCCTCGCATATGATCCCCCGCACTGTCTCACACACCCCCCCTTGGTTCAAACGTGTGGGGTTGAACCCCAGCCAACAAACAGGGTGCCCGGGACAGGGCATCCGCATTACCCTGCAACTTGCCAGCCCGATGCTCCACCGTAAAATTGAAGTTTTGGAGGGACAGGAACCACCGGGTGACCCGAGCGTTCCGTTCTTTGGCATTTCGCATCCAGACCAGGGAAGCGTGATCCGTAACCAACCGGAACTGTCGCCCGAGCAAATAATAACGTAGGGACTCCAAGGCCCATTTAACAGCCAAGCACTCCTTCTCCACTACGCTATAATTATTTTCTGCCGGGGACAATTTCCGGCTTAAGTAAGTGACCGGATTCTCTTCTCCGTCCATTTCTTGCGACAGCACAGCCCCCAGCCCCACCTCCGAGGCGTCTGTTTGTACAACGAAGGCATTTTTGAAGTTAGGACTGATGAGGACAGGCTGTCCGCACAAGGCCAACTTCATGGACTGAAAGGCTGCCTCTGCTAGGGGATTCCAACGCTCCAAAGCAGATTTCTTCCCTTTTAACAGGTCGGACAGGGCCGCCGTCGCCCAGCAAAATTGGGTATGAAGCGTCGGTAGTACCCAACTATGCCGAGGAACGCCCTCACCTGTCTGGTAGACACTGGTCGGGGCCAATTTTGAATGGCCTCGATTTTGTTTAGTTGGGCTTTGATAACCCCTCGCCCAATCACATATCCCAGGTATCGGGCCTCCTCGAGCCCAATGGCGCATTTTTTTGGATTTGCCGTCAGGCCTGCTGCCCTGAGCGAATCCACCACGGCCTGAACCTGGGATAAGTGGGTATGCCAATCTGGACTAAAGATGATAATGTCATCTAGGTAGGCGGACGCGTACTTCCGATGAGGTTCTAACACTATGTCCATGAGCCGCTGGAATGTGGCCGGGGCTCCATGCAACCCAAAAGGCAACACGACGTAGTGATAGAGACCTTCCGGAGTAACAAAGGCGTTTTTTTCCTTGGCCGACTGTTAGCGGCACCTGCCAGTACCCTTTTGTCAGATCGAGCGTTGTGAAGTACTGGGCTTGCCCCAGTCTTTCAATCAACTCGTCCACCTGGGGCATGGGATATAAATCAAACTTAGACACTTCGTTCAGCTTCCGGAAATCGTTGCAGAACCGCAACGATTCATCCGGCTTTGGAATGAGCACTATGGGACTAGCCCATTCGCTCCGGGATTCTTCTATCACGCCTAACTTAAGCATGTGTTTAACTTCGGCAGCGATGGCTTGCCGTCTGGCCTCGGGTACCCGGTACGGTTTCACTCGCACTTTAACCCGGGGCTCAGTGACAATGTCATGTTGAATGACCAAAGTGCGCCCGGGCAGGTCAGAGAACACATCGGGATTCTGCTGTACCAACTTTTGAGCCTCCCGTCGTTGGGCCTTAGTGAGGGCGTCGCTTATTCGTACCCCTTCGGTATCCCTTGTGGCCGGAGGGGAAGGGTCTCCGGGTGCATCGGACGCCTCCATGATCAGGCACTCCCGTTCTTTCCACGCTTTAAGCAAATTTACGTGGTATAGCTGCACGGGTTTCCTTTTCCCGGGCTCGTATACCTTGTAATTGACCTCCCCTACTTTTTCCCGGATTTCATAGGGCCCTTGCCATTTGGCCAATAATTTGCTTTCCATTGTGGGCACTAAGACCAATACCCGTTCCCCCACCTCAAAGGTCCTAACGGTGGCCCGTGTATCATACCTGCGGCTTTGAGCTCCTTGGGCATCCATTAGGTGCTCTTTTACAATAGGACGGACCGCTGTGATCCGGTCCTGCATTTTCGCCACGTGGTCAATCACGCTCCTATAGGGTGTGAGTTCCTGTTCCCACGTCTCTTTGGCAACATCCAATAGCCCTCTAGGATGCCGGCCGTACAACAGTTCAAAGGGAGAAAACTCCGTAGACGACTGCGGTACCTCCCGGATGGCGAACATTAAATAGGGCAGTAACATGTCCCAATCCTTTCTATCCTTTGCTACCACTTTTTTTAGCATGGACTTCAGGGTTTTATTAAACCGCTCGACTAACCCGTCGGTCTGGGGATGATACACCGAGGTGCGCAGCTGTTTTATGTTGAGCAGTTTACACAGTTCCCGGGTCACTTTGGACATAAAAGGAGTCCCCTGATCTGTGAGGATTTCCTTGGGTAGTCCTAGGCGACAGAACATAGCAAACAGCTCCCGGGCAATCAGTTTCGCCCAGGTGCGGCGTAACGGAATCGCCTCCGGGTACCGGGTGGCGTAGTCGACAACCACGAGTATATGTTGGTGGCCTCGTGCTGACTTCACTATAGGCCCCACCAAATCCATTGCGATCCGTTCAAAAGGTTCCTCTATAACAGGAAGAGGTACCAATGGACTACGGAAGGTGGCAATGGGTGTGGTCAGCTGACATTTCGGGCAGGAGTCACAGTACTTCTGGATGTCCGCATATACGCCCGGCCAGAAGAACCTCCGCAAGATGCGTTCTTGCATTTTTTTAGCCCCAAGGTGGCCCCCTAGCAGGTGGGAGTGGGCCATCTCTAGGACCGCCCGGCGGTGTGGCTGAGGTACTACCAGTTGGTCCATGACCTCATCCCTGATTTTGTCCACCCTATAGAGTAACTCCTGGTTAATCACCATGCGTGGAAATACATTCTCTGCCCCCGGCTGCTGAGCTACCCCATTTACTTCTGTTACCCTTTCTCGGGTCCTGGTCAGTGTGGGGTCCTGTAGCTGGACTGTCCCAAACGCTCCCCGGGATACTTCCAACTCTGGAAGTGGTGGGGTCTCCTCGACCTCTCCTGCCAATACGTCTAGCGGGAACCTATCAGGGTGACACTCTAGCCCTATGTTGGCGACCCCTACGGCAGGTGTCCCGGTCTCAGGGTCGTCGGGTTCAGCACCCTGATTCCCTGGCATCAGGGGAGGGTTACTCCTCCTTCCCTATAAGGACCAAAACAATGGTAAGTCTCTTCCCAGCACAGTCCCGTAGGGTAGAGAGTTTACCACTCCGACCACGTGCGTCACCTCTCCACATGGAGTGGATAGAGTCACCTCCGTGGTTGGATACTCGCGTAGGTTCCCGTGTATACACCGGACCCCGATCAATCCCCCAGTGAGTTGCAACCCGGGAATTAAGGACGCCCGAACCAGCGTCACCAAACTGCCGGAGTCCAAGAGAGCATCCGCTCTGTGTCCATTAATGAGCACCGGGCACAGATGTGGTTCCGTTAGGGGAACCACCACATCTGCGGTGAACACGGGGCTGGCATACATCGAGAGCCGGCGTGTGAACCCGCAGTCCATGGGTTCCACCGTTAGTGGGCAATAGGCAGCCACATGTCCCGGTCCTTTGCACCGCCAGCACCACGTAGCAGTGGCAGCGCTGGGACGGAAGCTCCTTCTTGGGGAGCCTGGTCTCCTGCCAGCCCCGTTATGGGGTATCCTCTCAGCGGGTCCGTTTTTAGGAGAGTCCCCTGTGGATGGACGTACACCTTTACCCGGCTCCGGAGGCTGGCGTAAATGCCGCAGTGGGGCAGAGTCTCGTATGAACTCCTGGGTGGCTGCATATCGCTCTATCAAGCTAACCACCTGGTCCAAGGTACCCGGGTCCCCTTTCCCCACCCAACGCTGTATCGCAGCCGGTCGACCACCACCCTTTCCACCATCTGTCCCGGAGTCAAGCTCTCAGGCTGGAGCCACCATTTCACCAACTGCAAAAAGTCATACGCCTGGGAGCGAGCCGGCTTGGACTCCACGTAGGACCAGGAAAACACTCGTTGGGCTCGCACAAAGGTATTGACCCCCAGTCTAGCAAGGATCTCACCTTTGAGTCTGGCATAGTCTTGTGCATCTTCCCAACTGAGGTCTGTGTAGGCCTTTTGGGCGTCGCCCATCAGGAATGGCGCCACCACTTCAGCCCACAGAGCGGGAGGGAGGCCTTCTCGCTCTGCGGTGCACTCGTAGACTGTGAGGAAAGCTTCTACGTCGTCCTCTGGACTCAGATTCCGCAGTGCCGACCGAACCTGGTCCCAGGCCTCACGCCGTTCCGGGGGAGGCGCTGTTGGCGGGTCTCGTAGGGCCATAATTTGCTGCAGAAGCAGTTCATTCGTTTTCTGCTGTTGTAGAAACTGCTCCTGTTGTCGCAACTGCTGCTGCTCCTGCTGTCGCTGTTGCTGTTCCTGCTGTCGGAACTGCTGCTCCTGCTGTTGCTGTTGCTGTTCCTGCTGTCGGAACTGCTGCTCCTGCTGTCGCTGTTGCTGTTCCTGCTGTCGGAGCTGCTGCTCCTCGTGTCGCTGCTGCTGTTCTTGTTGCCGCTGCTGGGTAAGTACCATCTGCCTTAGGATTTCCTCCATATCAGCGGCAGGCCTGAACTGTAGCGTGGCCGGCTTAAGTATGGACATGCAGTTCGTGGTTCAGGCTACCCACATTGTCCACCATATGTGGAGCAGCGCCGGGATTGCAGGTCAGGAAACACGTGGAGCCCGGTAGTAGTTCAAACAGTACCCAGTTTTATTGCTGATACACACAAGCTGCCGGAATCCGGGTCGCAGCCGGGTACACAGGATACAGTTCACACAAAGTAACCCGGTTCCTTCAAGTTATGGGCTTCCGTTATAGGTTACCCCGAGCTCCCCAGCCCTCCTGAGCTAGGCCGTGTTAGTATAGCACCCCTGGAACTCTAGACCTCTCCCGTCTATCCCTGCTGCTGCTGCAGCTTAGGCACAAATCTGTGTACAAGGAACCCCGCCCTGCCTCCTGATCAGGCTTTTAACTCCGTGTCTCCTTCCGGGACCTTGCAAGACACGGAGCGGAGGGAGCGGACCGTCCCTTTCTCTCACACCCTACACCAGGCTCATTATGTGACAGTGCGCATTCTGGGGGAGACATAGCGCCCCTCGCATATGATCCACCGCACTGTATCACAGTGGTTAACACTGAATATGGTGGCTCAGTGGTTAGCACTGTAGATAGTGGCTCAGTGGTTAGGACAGTATATGGTGGCTCGGTGATAAGCACTGTATGGTGTCGGGGAATTTGAATATCGCGCTGCTCATTGGCCGCCGGCTAAGCCAATGAGATGCGCGGGATCCAAATCCCCCGCCAAAGCCGCTCAGCCAATGAGCGGTGCCGCTTGGCTTTGGCAGGGGATTTGAGCAGCATGGGATTCAAATCCCCCACCATAGCCGTGCGGTACTACTCATTGGCTGAGCCAATGAGCGACACGTGATTCAAGTCTACCGCGCAAATTTTGTGGAGGATTTGAACCCAGCGCCACTCATTGGCTGAGCGCCAGTGGTGACAGCGCAGCGCAGAGCGGGGTGACAGCACAGAGTGGGGTGACAGTGCAGCGCAGAGCAGGGTGACAGCGCAGAGCTGGATGACAGCATAGCGCAGAGCGGGGTGACAGCGTAGAGCAGAGCGGGGTGACAGCGTAGAGCAGAGCGGGGTGACAGCATAGAGCAGAGCAGGGTGACAGCGCAGCGGAGAACGGGGTGACAGCACAGCAGAGCACAAGATGGTGATGTGGAGTACAACTTCCCCTATTCTCTCCCATGTTAAGTGGTCGTTCCTGGGTCAGCCGTACAAGGGGGCGTACACATCGCAGTGGCGTTGCCTGCCGATATCGCGCTGTGTAACATCTCCTATGCAATCTTGGAATTCTGCCCAGAAAAAGCGTGCTGCTGTGGCGTTGTATCCAATATCGGACCGATGTTGGGACGTGTAAAGTGGCCATAAATGTTTTTTTTTTTATACATTTTTCCTAAAAATGTCGACGAGGTCTTCACTAGTGATGAGCGAGTACTAAAATGCTCGTGTGCTCGAAGCTCGGGCCGAGCATATCGAGATACTCGTGTACTCGGCCCGAGTACCGAGCCCAATGTTATCCTATGGGAGACACGAGTATTTTTATGAAATTACTGCCGGCAGCATGGAAAAACCCTAAAAATGTCACAAAAGTCTCAGAAGAGTGCTGAAATGACATGGCAACACCATGGGGAAGACCCCTGGAAGCATTTCTCACTCAAAAGTCACAGCTGTGAACAATCTTGTCCGAGTTTCACGCCAATTTTACGGAGTCACCAGAAAACCTTCCAAAATGATACCAAAATGAATATTTAGGGTGGAAATGTTAAGGGCACATACCCAATAGTGAGATACAGCTGGTGTATAATACTTTTTGTGATTACATGAAAGATTTTACGTGAAAACATTGTGCGGCACTCCGATGTCCCTGAGAAGAGACGTACATGAAGCCCTGTCTTGAAATAATGTGCCCATTTTGAGGAACTGGGTAGGGATGGGCGAATCTACTCGCTAGGACTCGTTACTCGGCGAGTAGTAAGGGACTCGCAGGACTCGGTACTCTGCGAGTTTCCCAGTGATTACTCGCACGAGTCCAATGCAAATCAATATCAATCCTAGTTTTGTCAGAAACGCTGACAAAACTAGGATTGCCATTGTTTGCATTAGACTCGCAAGTAATCACTGGCTACTGTGCCAGTGATAGCAGGGAAACTCGCAGATAACTGCTGTTTCTTTGCGAACCGAGTCCAGCTGTCTTCTCTGTGCAGCTCCAGGGTACTAGAGCCCGCCTGCTCACAGACATGATGTAGCAGTGCTGAGATTGTTCTCAGTCTGCTCATTCCCTGTGTACAGACATGAATGTCTGTGCACAGAGATGATGTAGCAGTGCTGAGATTGTTCTCAGTCTGCTCATTCCCTGTGTACAGACATGAATGTCTGTGCACAGAGATGATGTAGCAGTGCTGAGATTGTTCTCAGTCTGCTCATTCCCTGTGTACAGACATGAATGTCTGTGCACAGAGATGATGTAGCAGAGCTGAGATTGTTCTCAGTCTGCTTATTCCCTGTGTACAGACATGAATGTCTGTGCACAGAGATGATGTAGCAGAGCTGAGATTGTTCTCAGTCTGCTTATTCCCTGTGCATAGACATCTATATTTATGCACAGGGGATGTAGCAGAGAGGACATCGCGTTTTGGACTGCGTCGGACGGAAGAGGATTTTTTTAATTAAAGATGGAGTCCCTAATGGCTTTTTTTTTTATTTCTAATAAAAATTTTTCCTTGTGTTGTGTTTTTTTTAAAACAATTTAATAGAAATTCATGGTGGTCATGTCTAATATTGGCGTGACCGCCATAAATTTCGGGCTTAGGGCCAGCTGATAATACAAAGCTGGCCCTAACCTCTTTATTACCCAGCGTGCCACCGCTACCAGGGCCGCTGGAAGAGCGGGGTTCAGCGCCAGAGGATGGCGCTTCAATGAACGCGCCATCTTCTGGGGCGGCTGCGGGCTGCAATTTGCAGCGGGGGGTGCCCAGAAAGCTTGGGCATCCCTGCGCTGCGGATTCCAGCCCCCAGCTGCTTAGCTGTACCTGGCTAGACATAGAAATTGCGCGGAGCCCCACGCATTTTTTTTTAATTATTTCATGAATTTCAGAGTCAGAGTCTCAGAGTCAGAGTCTCAGAGTCAGAATCTCAGAATTTCATGAAATAATTAAAAAAAAAATGCGTGGGGCTCCGCGCAATTTCTATGTCTAGCCAGGTACAGCTAAGCAGCTGGGGGCTGGAATCCGCAGCGCAGGGATGCCCAAGCTTTCTGGGCACCCCCCGCTGCAAATTGCAGCCCGCAGCCGCCCCAGAAGATGGCGCATTCATTGAAGCGCCATCCTCTGGCGCTGAACCCCGCTCTTCCAGCGGCCCTGGTAGCGATGGCACGCTGGGTAATAAAGAGGTTAGGGCCAGCTTTGTATTATTAGCTGGCCCTAAGCCCGAAATTTATGGTGGTCACGCCAATATTAGACATGACCGCCATGAATTTCTATTAAATTGTTTTAAAAAAAACACAACACAAGGAAAATTTTTTATTAGAAATAAAAAAAAAAAGCCATTAGGGACTCCATCTTTAATTAAAAAAATCCTCTTCCGTCCGACGCAGTCCAAAACGCGATGTCCTCTCTGCTACATCCCCTGTGCATAAATATAGATGTCTATGCACAGGGAATAAGCAGACTGAGAACAATCTCAGCTCTGCTACATCATCTCTGTGCACAGACATTCATGTCTGTACACAGGGAATGAGCAGACTGAGAACAATCTCAGCTCTGCTACATCATCTCTGTGCACAGACATTCATGTCTGTACACAGGGAATGAGCAGACTGAGAACAATCTCAGCTCTGCTACATCATCTCTGTGCACAGACATTCATGTCTGTACACAGGGAATGAGCAGACTGAGAACAATCTCAGCTCTGCTACATCAGGCAGCAGGCAGGCTCTAGGACCCTGGAGCTGGGGCAGCCAGAACACAGAGAAGACAGGATCTTATCTGTGCGAGTCAGCGATTACTTACAAAGTAAACTAGCAATGCAAATAAATGACACAACTAGGATTGCTTCAGGCTGAAGCTTCCGAGACACATCTGCGATTTGTAAATCTCACACTACTCGCTATTACTCGCTTCCCCATTCATTAACATTGGACTCGCTAGACTCGCAACGAGTAGCGAGTCCTGGGCTCGGACTCGCTAGAGTCAAGCGATTCCGAGTAATTTAGGATTCGCCCATCACTAGAACTGGGTCTATTGTAGTATTTTCCTTTGCCAGGGCAGTCCAAAATTTGGAGGTTCACCAATGCCCCTGGATAGAGACGTGCATGAGGGCCTGTAAACCTGAAGTGGGTGTATAGTAGTATAGCCCTTTGGCCAGGGCAGCCAAAAATTGGGAGGTTCAACAATGACCCATGCATACAGACATGTAGTAGGGCCTGTAACCCTCAAGTGGGTGTATTGTAGTATAGCCCTTTGGCAGGGCAGCCAAAAATTGGGAGGTTCAACAATGACCCATGCATACAGACATGTAGTAGGGCCTGTAACCCTCAAGTGGGTGTATTGTAGTATAGCCCTTTGGCAGGGCAGCCAAAAATTGGGAGGCTCCACATTGTCCCAGGATAGAGACGTGCAGGAGGGCCTGTAACCCTCAAGTGGGTGCATTGTAGTATAGCCCTTTGGCCAGGGCAGCCAAAAATTGGGAGGTTCAACAATGACCCATGCATACAGACATGTAGTAGGGCCTGTAACCCTCAAGTGGGTGTATTGTAGTATAGCCCTTTGGCCAGGGCAGCCAAAAATTGGGAGGCTCCACATTGTCCCTGGATAGAGACGTGCATGAGGGCCTCAAAACATTTTTCCCATTGAAAAGGAGCGGGTATCCTGTCGTTGTAATGGCCATTCAAAAAGAATGGGCGTAAAAATTTACCACTGGGGGTATACCTGAAACAACAGCCTAACAATTGTAACGGTCATCATTGTGGCACATGAGGAGAAGGAGGAGCAGTCCAGCGATTAGCCAAGGAAGAGGAAGACGACGTGGTGGATGATCCAGTAGCTGACCCAACCTGGCAGGAGGATATGCAGAGCGAGGACAGCAGTGCACGGGGGAGGGAGGCTTAGCATCCCAACAGGCAGTATGAAGCAGGGTCGGGTCTGCAGGCAGAAGGCAGGCAACCGTTCCCCGGAACAACAACACGACACAAGGTGCCTGTGCAAATGTTAAAAGAAAAATAGGGAGGGGGACAAGAGGCGCAATAGTGCCCTATCACTAGTGACACTTGTGTATGCTGGTAGTGCTATGAAGCTCCTCACCTGGTCCAGTTGTGATTCCCACAACTGGTTTGAAGGCGTTTTGGAATCTATGTTCCAGCTGCTGCAGGACCTCCACCGACCACTGGATAGTGGTTTGAATCCAAGAAAATGATGGGAGTGCTGGTGTGTCACGGTCCGCGCTGCTGTAGTATGAATAAACTCACCAAAGAGCCCAGAGTATTTTCATCCTTTATTTCCTCCTCTCTCCTACGCGTTTCAGCGCCACACCCGGCGCCTTCCTCAGGGACATGAGGAAGGCGCCGGGTGTGGCGCTGAAACGCGTAGGAGAGAGGAGGAAATAAAGGATGAAAATACTCTGGGCTCTTTGGTGAGTTTATTCATACTACAGCAGCGCGGACCGTGACACACCAGCACTCCCATCATTTTCTTTGTGCAAATGTTAGGTGTTCTCGAATCTGGCAGTTTTTTAAGTTGGCTCCAGATGACTCTAAAAAGGCCATTTGCAACACCTGCCATGCCAGCAGCAGCAGGGGTACGAAAACTAGCAGCCTGACCACCACCAGCATGATGAGGCACATGTCAGCCAAGCAACCGACTTTGTGGGAAGTACAACAGAGTCGAGGAGCGGTGCTTGCTGATGTCACTTCTACATCTTCGCGTGTTGTGCGTGCGAGCCAATCCCCTGTACATGCTGGCCGAGAACAAGCCTCCGGCCCTGCACCTGAAGTTGCCCACGCACCAATAACCCCACCATCAAGCACGTCCTTGTCCCAGCACAGCGTTCAATTATCCATTCAGCAAACCTTTGAACGCAGGCGCAAATACGCTGCCAACGCTCCACATGCCACAGTCCTGAATTATCACATTTCGCGACTCCTAGCGGTAGAAATGTTGCCTTTCCGGCTGGTGGAGACGGAAGCATTCAGCGACCTGATGGCGGCTGCTGTCCCACGTTACTCGGTCCCCAGCCGCCACTATTTCTCCAGATGTGCCGTCCCCGCATTACATAACCACGTGTCCAACAGCATCACACGTGCCCTGAACAATGCTGTTTCAGTCAAAGTCCACCAAACCACAGACACGTGGACAAGTGCTTGTGGGCAAGGCGGCTACATCTCCTTGACAAAACACTGGGTTAATATTGTGGAGGCTGGGACACAGTCTGAGCGAGGGACAGAACACGTCCTTCCCACAGCAAGGATAGCAGGCCCTACCTCTGTCAGGGTTTGACCGACACTCTACAGCTCCGGAATGTCATGCTCTTCATCCTCCTCCTCCTCCTCATCCTCATCCACTGTACCCTCCACACCAGTCCCAAGCTGGAAGCACTGCAGCACTGCCTCCGCGATGCGGCAACAGGATGTGCTGAAGCTAGTCTGCATAGGTGACAAACCCCACAATGCAGAAGAGGTGTGGACAGCTCTAAAACAGCAGGCAGATCACTGGCTCACACCTCTGAACCTAAAGCCAGGAAAGGTCGTGTGTGACAATGTCCGGAACCTGGTGGCAGCTTTTAGGCCATGTGCTCAACCTGGTGGTTAAGAGGTTTCTAAAGTCATACCCAGAGCTGTCTGAACAGATGGTAAAAGTTCGCCGTCTGTCTGCACATTTTCGCAAGTCACCTGCTGCTTCAGCCGGCCTTGCCGGCTTTCAGCGCTGTTTGCGTCTTCCGGCCCACAGACTGGTGTGTGATGTCCCCACGCGTTGGAATTCAACTCTGCACATGTTGGTCAGGATATGTGAGCAGAAGAGGGCAGTTGTGGACTACCTCCATCACCTAAGCCGTCGGGAAATGGGTCAAACTCCACACATAACACCTGAGGAGTGGAGATGGATGTCGGACCTATGTACCGTTCTCCAAAACTTTGAGGACTCCACCAAGATGGTGAGCGGCGATGACGCCATTATTAGCGTCACCATACCACTACTCTGCCTTCTAAAACGGTCTCTGCTGAAAAACAAAGAGGATGCATTGCAGGCCGAGCGCGATGACTTGGAGCAAGAAACAGTAGTGGGTGTGGGTGAAAACACACAGCCCAGCCTCATCTCATCACAACGTGCAGTGGAGGACTATGACGAGGAGGAGGAGGATGAAGACATGGAGCAACTCTCTGGCCAAATTGAGGATATGACATGCACACCACTCATACCCTCGATTCAGCGTGGCTGGCCAGAGGACAGTGGAGATGAGGAGGAGGAGGAGGACAGCATGTTCAATCATCGTGTTGGTCTGGATACTGAAGTGATGGCTGTTAAGAGTCTGGCGCACATGGCTGACTTTATGGTAAGCTGCCTGGCTCGTGACCCTCGCGTTCACAACATCTTGGCCGACAATCAGTACTGGTTGGCAACACTGTTAGACCCACGCTACAAGGAGAACTTTATGTCTCTCATTCCTGAGGCGAAGAGGTCAGCCAAAATGCAGCATTTCCAGAAGGCCATAGTCACGGAAGTAGGCAAATCATTCCCCTCACAAAACGCTACCGGCATAGGTCAGAAATCGGTGGACAACCAAGGCGTACGGCCGAGAGGGGCACAAGTCCAATCCGCCAGAGGTAAGGGAACAGTCTTTACGATGTGGGACAGTTTTCTCAGCCCCTCACGTACCACAGCCCCTGAGGTGCGGGGTAGTGCCACAGGAAATGATAAGTTTGGCCAGATGCTGAAGGAGTACCTTGCAGATCAAACAACTGTACTGCTAGATTCCTCTTTGCTTTACAATTATTGTGTCTCCAAGCTGGACACGTGGCATGAGTTGGCTCTCTACGGCTTGGAAGTCCTGGCCTGCCCTGCCGCTAGCGTTTTGTCAGAGCGTGTTTTCAGAGCCGCAGGTGGAATCATTACTGATAAACGCACCCGTGTGTCAACTGAAAATGCTGACAGGTTGACTCTGATCAAGATGAACAAGGGTAGGATTGGGCCAGACTTCAACACACCACCAACAAATGACAACTGAATTTAAATTTTGTTATGGGAATTTGCCATGTACCTCCACTCACCCATGGGTACACACTTCTGGACTTCCGAGTGTCCAAGTGTGGGATCAGTAATGTCCGTGGACGTGTACTCGGCCTGGTGGTAGGCGGTAGGTAGGTGGAAGGAGGATCAGGTTGGGAAATGTGCGGTGCAGTATCACGGCTACTGACACTTGACAGTGTGGAAGACAGGGTGTTTGTGGAGGTGCCAATCTGACTTGAAGCATTATCCGCTATCCAAGTAACAACCTGTTGACACTGGTGTTGGTTCAAGAGCGGTGTACTGCAGCGGGCCCCAAGAATTTGGGACAGGACGTGTGAGTGAGTAGATGTGCCCCTTTCTTGTTACGAAAATTAGTGCTTGCACACGACCTCGGCCTCTGCCTGCACCACCATCACGTTCACTTCCTTGTTCCTTGCCAACACCCTTGCGCATTTTGCTTGTATACAGCGACACCAGTCTGGTGACTGTAATGGTCACAGGAGATTAGGATTTTAGGCCCTAACCTGTATCAAGGTATGACGTACACCAGTCTGGTGACTGTTCAGATCACAGGAGATTAGGATTTTAGGCCCTAACCTGTATCAAGGTATGACGTACACCAGTCTGATGACTGTTCAGATCACAGGAGATTAGGATTTTAGGCCCTAACCTGTATCAAGGTATGACGTACACCAGTCTGGTGACTGTTCAGATCACAGGAGATTAGGATTTAGTCCCTAACCTGTATCAAGGTATTAAGTACACCAGTCTGGTGAATGCAATGGTCACAGGAGATGAGGATTTTAGTCCCTAACCTGTATCAAGGTAGTACGTACACCAGTCTGGTGATTCTAATGGTAACAGATTAGGATTTTAGTCCCTAACCTGTATCAAGGTAGTACGTACACCAGTCTGGTGACTCTAATGGTCACAGGAGATGAGGATTTTAGTCCCTAACCTGTATCAAGGTATGACGTACACCAGTCTGGTGAATGCAATGGTCACAAGAGATTAGGATTTTAGTCCCTAACCTGTATCAAGGTATTAAGTACACCAGTCTGGTGAATGCAATGGTCACAGGAGAGTAGGATTTTAGTCCCTAACCTGTATCAAGGTAGTACGTACACCAGTCTGGTGACTGTAATGGTCACAGGAGATTAGGATTTTAGGCCCTAACCTGCATCAAGGTATGACGTACACCAGTCTGGTGACTGTTCAGATCACAGGAGATTAGGATTTTAGTACCTAACCTGTATCAAGGTATGACGTACACCAGTCTGGTGACTGTTCAGATCACAGGAGATTAAGATTTTAGTCCCTAACCTGTATCAAGGTATGACGTACACCAGTCTGGTGACTGTTCAGATCACAGGAGATTAGGATTTTAGTCCCTAACCTGTATCAAGGTATGACGTACACCAGTCTGGTGACTGTAATGGTCAAAGAAGATTAGGATTTTAGTCCCTATCCTGTATCAAGGTATTAAGTACACCAGTCTGGTGAATGCAATGGTCACAGGAGAGTGGGATTTTAGTCCCTAACCTGTATCAAGGTATGACGTACACCAGTCTGCTGACTGTAATGGTCACAGATTAGGATTTTAGTCCCTAACCTGTATCTAGGTAGTACGTACACCAGTCTGGAGATTCTAATGGTCACAGATTAGGATTTTAGTCCCTAGCCTGTATCAAGGTACTACGTACACCAGTCTGGTGACTCTAATGGTCACAGGAGACGAGGATTTTAGTCCCTAACCTGTATCAAGGTAGTACGTACACCAGTCTGGTGATTCTAATGGTCACAGATTAGGATTTTAGTCCCTAACCTGTATCAAGGTATGTTGTACACCAGTCTGGTGACTGTTCAGATCACAGGAGATTAGGATTTTAGGCCCTAACGTGTATCAAGGTATGACGTACACCAGTCTGGTGACTGTAATGGTCACAGGAGATTAGGATTTTAGTCCCTAACCTGTAACAAGGTATTAAGTACACCAGTCTGGTGAATGCAATGGTCACAGGAGAGTAGGATTTTAGTCCCTAACCTGTATCAAGGTATGACGTACACCAGTCTGGTGACTGTAATGGTCACAGATTAGGATTTTAGTCCCTAACCTGTATCAAGGTAGTACGTACACCAGTCTGGTGATTCTAATGGTCACAGATTAGGATTTTAGTCCCTAACCTGTATCAAGGTATGACGTACACCAGTCTGGTGACTGTTCAGATCACAGGAGATTAGGATTTTAGTCCCTAACCTGTATCAAGGTATTACGTACACCAGTCTGGTGAATGCAATGGTCACAGGAGAGTAGGATTTTAGTCCCTAACCTGTATCAAGGTAGTACGTACACCAGTCTGGTGATTCTAATGGTCACAGATTAGGATTTTAGTCCCTAACCTGTATCAAGGTAGTACGTACACCAGTCTGGTGATTCTAATGGTCACAGAATAGGATTTTAGTCCCTAACCTGTATCAAGGTATGACGTACACCAGTCTGGTGACTGTTCAGATCACAGGAGATTAGGATTTTAGTCCCTAACCTGTATCAAGGTAGTACGTACACCAGTCTGGTGATTCTAATGGTCACAGATTAGGATTTTAGTCCCTAACCTGTATCAAGGTACTACGTACACAAGTCTGGTGACTCTAATGGTCACAGGAGATGAGGATTTTAGTCCCTAACCTGTATCAAGGTAGTACGTACACCAGTCTGGTGTTTCTAATGGTCACAGATTAGGATTTTAGTCCCTAACCTGTATCAAGGTAGTACGTACACCAGTCTGGTGACTGTTCAGATCACAGGAGATTAGGATTTTAGTCCCTAACCTGTATCAAGGTATTACGTACACCAGTCTGGTGAATGCAATGGTCACAGGAGAGTAGGATTTTAGTCCCTAATCTGTATCAAGGTATTACGTACACCAGTCTGGTGAATGCAATGGTCACAGGAGATTAGGATTTTAGGCCCTAAGCTGTATCAAGGTATGACGTACACCAGTCTGGTGACTGTAATGGTCACAGGAGATTAGGATTTTAGTCCCTAACCTGTATCAAGGTATTAAGTACACCAATCTGGTGAATGCAATGGTCACAGGAGAGTAGGATTTTAGTCCCTAACCTGTATCAAGGTATGACGTACACCAGTGTGGTGACTGTAATGGTCACAGATTAGGATTTTAGTCCCTAACCTGTATCAAGGTAGTACGTACACCAGTCTGGTGACTTTAATGGTCACAGGAGATTAGGATTTTAGTCCCTAACCTGTATCAAGGTATGACGTACACCAGTCTGGTGACTGTTCAGATCACAGGAGATTAGGATTTTAGTCCCTAACCTGTATCAAGGTATTAAGTAACCCAGTCTGGTGAATGCAATGGTCACTGGAGTTAGGATTTTGTCCCTAACCTGTATCAAGGTATTACGTACACCAGTCTGGTGATGCAATGGTCACAGGAATTAGGATTTTAGCCCTAACCTGTATCAAGGTATGACGTACACCAGTCTGGTGACTGTTCAGATCAAGGAAGATTAGGATTTTAGTCCCTAACCTGTATCAAGGTATACGTACACCAGTCTGGTGATGTCTAATGGTCACAGGAGATTAGGATTTTAGTCCCTAACCTGTATCAAGGTATGACGTACACCAGTCTGGTGACTGTTATGGTCACAGGAGATTAGGATTTTAGTCCCTAACCTGTATCAAGGTAGTACGTACACAGTCTGGTGATTCTAATGGTCACAAGATTAGGATTTTAGTCCCTAACCTGTATCAAGGTATTACGTACACCAGTCTGGTGATGCTAATGGTCACAGGAGATTAGGATTTTAGTCCCTAACCTGTATCAAGGTATAAGTACACCAGTCTGGTGAATGAATGGTCACAGGAGTAGGATTTTAGTCCCTAACCTGTATCAAGGTAGTACGTACACCAGTCTGGTGACTGTTCAATGGTCACAGGAGATTAGGATTTTAGGTCCCTAACCTGTATCAAGGTATGTACGTACACCAGTCTGGTGAATGCAATGGTCACAGGAGATAGGATTTTAGTCCCTAACCTGTATCAAGGTAGTACGTACACCAGTCTGGTGATTCTAATGGTCACAGATTAGGATTTTAGCCCTAACCTGTATCAAAGGTATACGTACACCAGTCTGGTGACTGCTAATGGTCACAGGAGATAGGATTTAGTCCCTAACCTGTATCAAGGTATTAAGTACACCAGTCTGGTGAATGCAATGGTCACAGGAGAGTAGGATTTTAGTCCCTAACCTGTATCAAGGTATACGTACACCAGTCTGGTGACTGTAATGGTCACAGGAGATTAGGATTTTAGCCCTAACCTGTATCAAGGTATACGTACACCAGTCTGGTGATTAATGGTCACAGGAGATTAGGATTTTAGTCCCTAACCTGTATCAAGGTATGACGTACACCAGTCTGGTGATGTTCATGGTCAAGGAGATTAGGATTTTAGTCCCCTAACCTGTATCAAGGTATTAGTACACCAGTCTGGTGAATGCAATGGTCACAGTGATAGGATTTTAGTCCCTAACCTGTATCAAGGTATGTACGTACACCAGTCTGGTGATTGCTAATGGTCACAGATTAGGATTTTAGCCCTAACCTGTATCAAGGTATACGTACACCAGTCTGGTGACTTCATGGTCACAGGAGATGAGGATTTTAGTCCCTAACCTGTATCAAGGTATAGACGTACACCAGTTGGTGATGTCAATGGTCACAGGAGATTAGGATTTTAGTCCCTAACCTGTATCAAGGTATGTACGTACACCAGTCTGGTGACTGTTATGGTCACAGGAGATTAGGATTTTAGCCCTAACCTGTATCAAGGTATGACGTACACCAGTCTGGTGACTGTATGGTCACAGGAGATAGGATTTTAGTCCCTAACCTGTATCAAGGTATGTACGTACACCAGTCTGGTGAATGCAATGGTCACAGAGATTAGGATTTTAGTCCCTAACCTGTATCAAGGTATAGTACACCAGTCTGGTGAATGCTAATGGTCACAGGAGATTAGGATTTTAGTCCCTAACCTGTATCAAGGTAGTACGTACACCAGTCTGGTGATGTCAATGGTCACAGAGATTAGGATTTTAGTCCCTAACCTGTATCAAGGTATGACGTACACCAGTCTGGTGACTGTTCATGATCACAGGAGATTAGGATTTTAGTCCCTAACACTGTATCAAGGTATGACGTACACCAGTCTGGTGATGTTCAATGGTCACAGGGATTAGGATTTTAGTCCCTAACCTGTATCAAGGTATGACGTACACCAGTCTGGTGACTGTAAGGTCACAGGAGATTAGGATTTTAGTCCCTAACCTGTATCAAGGTATGTGTACACCAGTCTGGTGACTGTAATGGTCACAGAGATTAGGATTTTAGTCCCTAACCTGTATCAAGGTATTAGTACACCAGTCTGGTGAATGCAATGGTCACAGAGAGTTAGGATTTTAGTCCCTAACCTGTATCAAGGTATTACGTACACCAGTCTGGTGACTGTAATGGTCACAGGAGATTAGGATTTTAGTCCCTAACCTGTATCAAGGTATACGTACACCAGTCTGGTGATGTCTAATGGCACAGGAGATTAGGATTTTAGTCCCTAACCTGTATCAAGGTATGACGTACACCAGTCTGGTGACTGTAATGGTCACAGGAGATTAGGATTTTAGTCCCTAACCTGTATCAAGGTAGTTACGTACACCAGTCTGGTGATTCTAATGGTCACAGATTAGGATTTTAGTCCCTAACCTGTATCAAGGTACTACGTAACCACAGTCTGGTGACTTAATGGCACGAGATAGGATTTTAGTCCCTAACCTGTTCAAGGTATACGTACACAGTCTGGTGTTTAAGTCACAGAATTAGGATTTAGTCCTAACCTGTATCAAGGTATAGTACCAGTTGTGATGCACACAGGAATAGGATTTTAGTCCCTAACCTGTATCAGGTATACTAACCAGTCTGGTGATGAATGTACAGGAGATAGATTTTAGCCCTAACTTATCAGGTATACGTACACCATCTGGTAATGCAAGTCACAGGAGATTAGGATTTTAGCCCTAACTGTATCAAGGTATAGTACACCATCTGGTGACTGTATGTCACAGGAGATTAGGATTAGTCCCAACCTGTTCAAGGTATAGTACACCATTGGTGATGTGGTCACAGGAGATTAGGATTTTAGCCTAACCTGTATCAAGTATACGTACACCAGTTGGTGATGAATGTCACAGATTAGATTTTAGTCCTACCTGTTAAGGTATAGTCACCATCTGGTGATCAATCACAGGAGATAGATTTAGTCCCTAACCTGTATAAGGTATACGTACACCAGTCTGGTGACTGTGTCACAGGAGATTAGATTTTAGTCCCTACCTGTACAAGTATAGTACACATCTGGTGAATGAGTCAAGGAGATAGGATTTTAGTCCTAACCTGTATCAAGTATACACCAGTTGGACTGTAATCACAGGAGATAGGATTTAGGCCTAACTTATCAAGGTATGACGTACACAGTCTGGTGACTGTTCAGATCACAGGAGATTAGGATTTAGTCCCTACCTGTACAAGGTATGACGTCACCAGTTGTGACTTTAGTCACAGGAGATTAGGATTTTAGTCCCTAACCTGTATCAGGTATAGTAAATGTACTTACACAAGTTGGTTTTGACTGTTCAGATGCTACACAGGAGTTATTAGGATTTAGTCCCTAACCTGTATCAAGGTTAGTACACCAGTCTGGTGATCAATGGTCACAGTAGGATTTTAGTCCACCTGTAACACGTATAGTACTACCAGTCTGGTGACTCTAATGGTCACAGAGATGAGGATTTTAGTCCCTAACCTTATCAAGGTAGTAGTACACCAGTCTGGTGACTTCGTCACAGGTAGATTAGGATTTTAGTCCCTAACCTGTATCAAGGTAGTACGTACACCAGTCTGGTGACTCTAATGGTCCAGGAGATGGATTTTAGTCCTATGTCCTAACCTGATCAAGCTAGTAAGTACACAGTCTGGTGACTGTAATGGTCACAGAAAAGCTTAACCTGATCTGGTCACCTGCCTATATCTCGAGATTAGTCCTGAGAAGACTGTTGTGTAGCCAGAGAGTTTCAGCCCTGCTACCGGATCACTATAAGTGCAAATCTGTCCTAAGTCACAGGCGACATTGATCCCTCTACACTCGATGTCTGGATGCCTGGTGCTCAGAGCACAGCCTGGCCGGGTCTATATAAGGCTCGTCAATCTGTGCAAGGCGCCAACACTGCATCCACAACTACAGCTGTGTGTCATTGCAGGCGCCAGGCCTATCCCGCAGTGGGCTGGCTTCTCAAAAAGGCGCAGCATTGCAGAATCCGACCCCAGAGCACATGCACGAGTATAGAACGTGCTCGCCGAGTACGAGTCAGATATGTGCGAGTACCGAGTAGTGGCGAGCATGCTCGCTCATCACTAGTCTTCACCATATTTTTGTACGCAAGCCAGGTACTGCAGGCAGGAACGGGCTGCCCCCAACCCCCAGCTTCCTATTTGTACCTGCCAGGAAACAGAAATATAGAGAAGCCCTTTTTTTATTATTTCATGAATTTCATGAAATAATAAAAAAAAAAAATGTGGGGCTTTGCGCTATTTCTGTGTCCAGCCAGGCACAACTAGGCAGCTGGGAGCTGGAATCTGAAGTGCAGGGAAGTCTAAGCTTTTTCTGGGCCCCCCCCTGCGAATTGCAGTCTGCAGCCGCCCTAGAAGATGGCGCGCTCATTGAAGCGCCATCTTCTGGCGCTGTACCCAACTCATCCAGAGCCCTGGTGTGGTGGCTCACTGGGTAATAATGGGGTTAGAGTCAGCTTTGTATTACCAGCTGTCCCTAAGCCCTAAATTCATGGAGTCAAGCCAATATTAGACATCCCGCCATGAATTTCTAATTAAAGTGTTAAAAAAATCCAGTTTTCTTCTTTAGCTCAGCTACATCTCTGGTAGAGAACCTCTACCAGAGATGTAGTTGAACTATGCGGCCATGGGAAAGTTCATGTGAGTTCATGCAGTCAGGCATGAACTCATCATGAACCCTGACAGCACCGCGGTTATTTCAAATGAACAGCTGATCAGCATCAGCTGATACCTCAGCTGTTCATTTGAAATAACCATCGGGAAAGCCGGCAGTGAGAGACTTCACCACTGGCTTTCCTGTGCGGTGCTGCGCTCTCCTCTCTCTGATGCCCCCTCCCCCGCCACTTCTCCGCCCGATCCTAAGTTAGGACCAGGCGGAGAGTGCAGAACCAGCAAACAGGGAGGGGGCATCAGGGAGCGGGAGCGCAGCGCAGAACGGGAAAGCCGGCAGTGAAGTCTTCTACCGCCGGCTTCCCTGCTGGGGTCCTTCGCTCCCTGCTCCTTGTGCAGATGATCAGGATGGGAGGCAGAGGATCGAGCTGAATGATTGTTTAAAGCCCAGCGGCTTTTTACCACCGGCATTTTAACATTCATGCACCCATTTCAGCCTTTTCCTCAGGCCCCAGACCACTGTATAGGGTCCAGTTGAGGAATAATTCGCAATACTTGCATTTCCAATTGACTTACATTAGACTTGCTACTTGTAATGAGTACCCGGTATCGGGACCAACTCGTTACAAGTATAGCGAGTCCGAATATTTCACTACTGGCTCATCCCTAATTGTAATATTACTCCACTGTAAATCTCTTCTGAGCCCACTTTGAGGTTCCTTATTTTATAGAAGATATCAAAATCCAAAAGAAGTTTCAAAGGTGGAAAATAGTTTGTTAAACAGGATGGAAGGTCTTTCTTACAAGAAGATGTTAGAAAAAGTAGGCATTTGAGGTTGTACAGCAGAACAGTCCCAAACACACAGCCAATCTCATTCAAAACTATTTTCATTGTATTGAAAAACAAGCAGTCCTGGAACTATTTATAGAGCCCAAATCTCAACATCATCAAGTCTGTCTGAGATTACTTGCAAATTTGCACTTCAGTAAGGAAGCTTTATATCTCCTTACCTACTTAACTGTCTTCTTATGGTTGCAGGCAAACTCCTCTCCATAAGATAGATAGCAAGTTCCCGAGACCTGAGATTACTTGGAAAGACTGAAGGACTTTCACAACCCTACATCCGCAGAAGATGTATGGTTAATTCTCCCAGATGTTTGGATCAACCTATATTCTCAGTAAGTTATGAATTATTTCAAAAAGAGTGTGTAAGTTTACATAAAAGATTTAATTTTATTTTGAAGACAAAAATGTGGTCACTAGTGATGGGTGAAAAGTGAAATATTCAGATTCAAATTATTCATGCTGACTAAATCGTACTATTCATACTGAATAACAAATTTAATGCAAATCAATGAAAAACTCAAACATTTTTCAGATGTACTTTCCCAGGAGATCTTGGTGGGCAGTGAAAATGCTGAAATTGATGGAAAAGTGCTAAAACTGAATAGGGAGAGGATATGCCTGTATGCATTTCTGACTTATAGTTCGCTTCTGAGAGCAATGTTGTTAGAGCATTACACCACTATGGAGAGACACGATAGCCTATAAAACCCTTTAACAAGAAAAAAAATTCAAGAAACGTTCTTATGATGACTTGCATTTAAGGTAAAAAAGAGAAAAAACAAACTACTCCCCATTAGCCTATGATCACACATAACATTTTTGCTTTTGTTATTGTTTTCAGTGCTGAAAAATACATTCACCAGTAAATGCAACTGTAAAATTTTTCTACCTTATCTGGGAGTGTGATGTATGTGATAGTAAATTTTTATATACCCTTATTAAAGCAGTGGGACTCCTTTATTAAGCCAATGCTTTTTGTGCATGGCCAATCACAAATTAAAAAGAGGCACATCACTACCTTGGAAAATATTCAGGTGAGGGCCCCACCAAACCTTTTTATAGGAGTGGGACTCCAAGATTGAAAAAGCCAATGCATTTTGTGTATGGTTCTTTCAAAACAGGCACATACAGCGTGAGAAACATGCAGCTGATGATCTCACTAAACCTTTTTTATACCCTTCTTAAGGCCACTTTACACACACAGATATCTGTGTCCAACTTCTGAACAGATCTCTGGTTGCAGTGAAATCATGGACACATTGCTCCATGTTGTACACAGCCACAAAATGGAACAATGTGTCCATGATTTCACTGCAACCAGAGATCTGTTCAGAAGTTGGATCAGATATCTGTGGTGTAAAGTGGCCTTTAGAGGTGTCAAACCCTAGCTTGGTTGACACAATGGCTCTGTGTCATACAGAAGAGAATGCAGTCAGTAAAGAATAACTCGTTTTATCAATGTGTCTCTTGACCCTATCTGGAAGCCCTATGGAACGGACGAGGAGTGTGATCATGACAGGGAATATGGCCTGAACACACACGCATGCATGCACACAGACACACAGATCTATCCACCCACAAATAAATTGCCATTTAATTAATGTGCTGGGATCAGGAAAGCACAGCCCTCATCTATGACTACCACCCCAGGCACTGCTTCAAACTTATGATGCCCACAAAACACATCCGTAGCATTGAGCTGGACTCCCTATCTGAAACTTTCCAAGCTGCTCATCTGGCAGGTGTCAGGAAAATGTAGTTTAGAAGTGACACATTCAATTTTGGTCCTCTATAGGAAGAAGTTAAGATAAAAATCAGCTTGTATGGAGTCCTGTAGTGCACTGATAAAAGCCCTGGCAGGAGAGGTTGACATCCAAAAATTATGCAATGATGTCTACATTCAACATTGCCAGGCACATAAATTTATGAGGAATATTGGCCAACCCACAACAAGAATTTTTGGAGGGTCATCAGGCAGCCCTCGCATATATTTTTGTAAGGGCCCTCAGCCGGTCCTCACTATAAATGAACAAATCTTTTAAAGTTGGTGTTTGGTTTAATTCGCCAAATGGGCATATGTTCACCAAACTTCAAATCAATGGGAGCCAAAATCAATGGGCTACAAAACACCTGCAACGTGGCACAAAAGCTGTCAAACACAGATTGAACCACTTTACAGTGGAGCCCTGACATTTTGACAAAGATATTAGCTTCCTACACTATTACTTAGCAAGCTACTGTGTCACTGTTACACTCACCATGCTTCCTGGCTGGCTCATGATTGATGAACCTCAGACATCTTCATGATTTCTCTGAGGTTGTCACAGGTTACACAGTGGGTATCAGGCAGCAGGGAATCTCGCTGTGTGACCTGAAATTACCTCAGTGGTGTCAGAGCTCGTAACACTAGCTGTCTCATTAGAGCTGCGAATCTGTAATATCTTGGGGGTATCGTGAGACAGCGTGTGTGAGGGGTGGTAATGTAAGGGAGTGCAGCACAGTTCAAACTTGTGGGATAACTCCTGTATGAACCTTTTAGTCTGAACTGCAGTAATGTTTGTGATGGCACTTCTTGTCACACTCTCACCAGTGCCTGCGTGTCAGCGCTCAAAGAATATGGGGGATATATTCTGTGACTGTAACCCCACCATATTGTTGTAAGGGCCCATGCTCACAATAAGTTGTTTGATGCTTTATTTAAGCAGATTTTCAGAAATATGCATGTCTATCCTGAAGCCAGCAAAGTCTGAGAGTTCAGAAGTGCTGTGCCAATGTGTTTTATTTTCTTACAGATTTAGTGCAGATTTTTGTGGGGCAAAAATAAAGAAATTTGATTCACATATGCTACGAAAAAAAGCAATGTGGCCCAGTACTTGTCATAAACTTTGCTTTGAGAATTGCCCTTGACCTGCCTAGTGTGTAGTGTAGTGTCTTGCATTACCATACCTTAGACCGTCAGGCTAGATGTCTGTAGCTTGGTTTCCAGTTTCTGTAGGGCAGTATTAAAGCACCTATTTGCAGAAACAGTCCAGCACACAAGAAGTGAATTAAAAAAAACTTTACTGTAACACAGCCTATATGTCTCAAACAAAAATAACTGAATGTACATGGTATTTATAAAATGAAAGTCCCACAGGGATCAGCAGACTCTTAAATTGGGGGCAAGTCGATGAAGGGCAGAGTCCTTAAAGGGCTTTGAGTTCTAGACTAAAAGCTGCATGTATTATCATTTATCCACCAACGGAAAGCGCAAATGTCATTAAACCTGGAAAAGGGACATATAACTAACAAAAAACAGACCTTGTTCAATGAACTCAAAAAAGTTCTTCTCTTCTATGCCACTTTTGACAGTTCAGTGCGTAGAGAACTTTTAGAATAGGCACATTGTGTAGAAGAGACAGAGAATTCCCCGCTCCAGCTTCAAAAGCCGACGGGACATCAAAGAGTGTTTATAGTAAAGTATTATTTTTAAACAATTATGTAGCTCCTCACCAGGACCCCACAAATTACATACATGCTCACGATAAATTTCAATCAAATTTACACACATTAACATAGGGCACAAACTCTGCTTCTGAGGTGTCACTTATATGAAATGACACACACATGACAAAAAATGCATCGTGCACATGACAACTTTATTAGTGCGTATTTTGTTGAAGGTGCAAATTATTGTATTAAAAAATCTGCACCACTATTCTCCAGTGCAAACAAACCCTTAAAGGGCTGTTGATAACAATTTGTAGAAGAAGGTAATGACTCGTATTACCTGTGGAATATGCCCCGAGAAGAAGCGTGAAAGTGACATGGTCCTTAGACTGTGATCTGAGGTAATATACATGTCTCTCTACCTTATGTTTAAATGGATATTTAATTACTTTTTTTCATCTGTGCCAATAGGCTTGTGATTAAATATGTAGGGTTTGTTTTAAACTTACGGTAATTTTATTTTATTTATTAGCTTTTGGGTATATTACACATAGTTCCCCATTGTAAATGTACAGGGGAGGGCTGATCTGAGAATAAGAATTAGGTAGAAGCTATTTGTTTAAGTGATCCTAAATCCAGAAACTGACCCCTTATCTTTAGACCTGTCCCTGCACCCCTCTTATCATTCCTAGCATCCCTTTTGCAGAAAAATCGCTTTTGTAAGTAAGAGAAAAGGTTATATACTGTGACCTGTGTGAGTTCTCTCTTTCTGTGGAAGCGAGATGGGATGGGCCTGTCTGCTGCTGCTGGTAAATATGCATGCCCTCTCTGCTTGTAGAGCCTGGCCGCGTCATGAAAGGGGCGGGCTAATCGCGCCTTGCCGGAGCCCCGCCCCTTTCATGACGCGGCCAGGCTCTTACAAGCAGAGATGGGCGTGCATATTTACCAGGCAGCAGCAGACAGGCCCGTCCCATCTCGGCTTCCACAGAAAGAGAGAACTCACACAGGTCAAAGTATTATAACCTTTTCTCTTACTTTACAAAAGCGATTTTTTCTGCAAAAGGGATGGCTAGAAATGATAAGAGGGGGTGCAGGGGCAGGTCTAAAGATAAGGGGGGGTCAGTTTCTGGTTTTAGGATCACTTTAATAACCCTGCTGTTCAATTCATTCAAAAATGACCGAATTTGAAGTTTTTGATTTCATTTTTCATATGTTTATGAACAACCTTATTCACATACAGTCTAATAATGCAATGGGTATTCAAATAAAACACTTAAATTACCTAAAAATTAAGACTTTAATAGGAGCGGTCAAAAATGACCAGGACGTTATAAGTGTACAGTAGACCTAAACAGAACAGCAGGGTTAAGTCTTTGTTATTTTATATTTATTGTATTGTATTTTTATATCACTTCCTTTTTTTAATTTTACGGTAATTGTATGGATATCTTTTCAATCTAAATAAAGATGATTTTTATTATATGAGGATCAATCTTTGTAGGCTTTGTTGTGAATTGCCATTTGAGCACCATATGTGAAATTTTTATTTATATATATTTTCCCTTTTTGGCTGGGGTCACACTTTGAGAGGTAATTGCGGTCACCCCATCCATATCCAGATGCGGTAACCGCAATTGCCTTCAGATACATTTTTGTTGAAAAATGTGTGCTGGAAACCGCAATCCGGTAACCGGATTGCTCCGGATGTGTAATCCTAAACAATGCGGTTACCGTCTACTTTGTTCATCCCTGCTGCCGCAGGGATGAACAAAGTGTTAAATGTTTATTAAGGCTAGGGCCACACATGCCCTGCATTTTTCAAGGTGCTTTTTGGCACCCTGCGTTTTTACCTGCGTTTTTGCTGTTCAGTGTGGGGGCCCCATGAAACACATGTAAAAACGCATGTAAAAACGCATGCAACAATGCATCTACTATTTAGATTTAGTGCCATTTAAAAACGCATGCGTTTCCCATAGGACCCCATGTTAACAAAAACGCATGTGTTTTTGAAAAAGCACCAAAAAATAATGCATGCTGCGTTTTTGGGTGCGTTTTTAAAAAAATACTGCATTTGCAGTATTTTTTGGTGGTGAGCAAAAATCGCACCCAAAAACGCATGGTACAGTCAGACATGCGTTTTTGCTATTGGGGCATGTGTTTTTTGCATGGGGCCTGTGGGTGCGTTTTTGCATGCATTTTCAGAAAACACAGGTCTCCAAAAACGCTAGTAAAATCTGCATGTATGACCCTAGCCTAAAACATGAAATATTAATAGTAGCTGTGAGTAACATGTCTCTAGGGGGTGCCCACCCCCCCAGAGACATGCTGTCCACTCCTATGGGCATGTGAGGGGTTAATGAGCCTCTTGTACTATTGCCAGCTTTTGTCGGCTTTGTACAAATTTATAAATGAAGCCGCGGCTTCCCTCACAGTACAGGAGATAATGTACGTAATGTATGTATAGTATCAGCCGCTGTCCTGGGTCCTGTAAGCATTAACATTTGGTCTATGGCGGTGCGCTGCCCATAGACCTAATGTTAATGGTTACAGGACTTCGGACAGCGGCAGATACTATACGTACATTACGTACAGTATCTCCTGTACTGTAAGGAGCCGTGGCTTCATTCTGAAATTTGTATAAAGCCGACAAAAGTGCAATAGTACAAGAGGCTCATTAACCCCTCACATGCCCACAGGAGTGGACAGCATATCTCTAGGGGGGGGTCGGCACCCCTTAGAGACATGTTGCCCACAGCTACTACGGTATTAATATTTCATGTTTTAATAAACATTTACCACTTTGTTCATCCTGAACAAAGTAGATGCTAACCACATTGCTCAGGATTACACATCCGGAGCAATACGGTTAACGCATTGCGGTTGACAGAACCGCACCGGAAACTGCAGCCTGCATGATTTTTAGCGCAGGCTGCAGATCTGGAGCTGGTAACCGGATTGCATGTAGAGCAATCCGGTTACCATAATGGGCTCTTATGGGGAGCAGTTCCTAATCCGTTTTGAGCTTTTTGACAGCTCAAAACCAGATCAGGATTTAAAAATGATGCCGCACATGTAACCCTAGCCGTTGCTTGTATTGACAACCCATTTATAGGTTTTGTCATTTTTTAATCACTCTTATTTTGAGGAATATTTTTCCAATGTTTCCCAAAACATGTGTATAGTATTGTATGCATCCTTTTTTTTTGTTTTTGTTACTGTGTATTGTCTTAAATTGTCTGTAGATGTCCCTTCGGAATTGTAAAGTGCTGCGTAATACATTTGGTGCTATATAAATAAAATTATTATTATTACCCTTTATTTATGCTGGGTATATGCCATGGATGGGATTATAGTAAACACATTGTTTGTTGATCCTATTGTCTTAGCTAGCTCCACCCAGTCTCCTTTGTTTCTCTCTACATACTAAATTTTATAAGTGTATATCTATAATCTCTTACAGTACTTGCCCTATTAGATATTATATCATTTCTCATTCATTTTTAATAATATCAAAGGATAATGGTGTTATGGAAATAAATAGTTAATAACTTATATTAGTTTATAGTCATTCAGAAATCTTACAGGCTAGAGGCCTGTTTGTAGGAAAAAGGCCTTGGCCTTGCTCTTTTCCCTAGCTAGCTCTCTCTCTCCTTATATAATGTTTTGACTTAGAGGTAGCCGTGTAAGAAGTTCTTATCAGCTGGTTCTGAATGTACTGTATGAATCAAGGCTGGTTTAAACTAACTAACACACAGAATATAATTGAATGTTCTTTTCAGAATAAAATGTATATTCAGCATAATATGATGCAATTACCTGGTAACACCCCTTTTAACATCCCTTTAATGATAAGTAATAAAACTGCTAACCGCTCCTAAAATAAAGGGCTTTGTCATTAAGCTCTACATTGACATGGGTGTCAGTGTGGCTCTTTCGGTGGCATGCACACACTTAGACAAAGCATCCAATTTGGCGGCAAACAATTAAGATGAAAGCCTCACCCGAAAGGTGTGGGGGGCATCCATTACAGTTGGCGCACCAGCGTGGAGTTAGGACAAGACGTCCAGGGGACGACAGCCTCAACTGATCCTTCATTCCCAGGACGGACCATACACGAGGGGTAGACCTGCAGGCTACAAAGACGTAAGAAAATTATCTATTTTACCTAAGACCCTCCTGTATCTCCGTGCAGGGATGGAGGTAGCTGACTGTCAGACTCGGACATAGATGACCAGATCTGAGAAGTCCTAGCCCTTGCAACCCGGTCCTGAGAATTCCTTAATTGTCTGGCTTATTTGTGTTCTTGCAACCTGATCCTGAGTTTATCTGTGTTTATGTCAGTGCTATCATTGCTGCAGTTTCAGTACAGAGAAGGAGAGAGAAAGGCACAGAGAACGGAGAGATGGGGCTGAGTGGGGAGATTCTGTTTCCCTGGTTTTTAGCCCTATTCCCAGGGGATAGGGCTGATGGGTTTCCGGTCCCGAGAGGGGGGCGATGGTTTATTACACTACTGGTGTTCCAGCCTCTGATATGGCTGATGGTTTTTCGACCCTCTAAAAAGGGTTGATGGGTTTCCGACCCCCTAAAAAGGGTTGATGGGTTTCCGACCCCCTAAAAAGGGTTGATGGTTTTCCGACCCCCTAAAAAGGGTTGATGGCCTTCCCACCCGCTCCTGGCTGCGGTAGTGGATGAGTACGTAATTTACGTAAATGTTTGTATTGATGATATTGTTCTATTGTTCCGTCTCTCCAGATAACTCCAGATGATGTGCCGCTTGTATATATAAGGTATAGAGCTAGCAATTACACCCGCTGGCTGGATAATAAATCGTGTTACTGACGTGCCATATGCATGAGAAGAAACTGGTTATATAGCAATCCCTGGCACTTCTCCAGTACTCAAGGTGTTCAGACAGAATATACATGCCCAGCTAACGATAGTCAATCCGCAAGGAGTCTTGTTGCAAGAAGTATATGCAAGAAAGTTATATGACCCAGTTGTTGCCCCACTGAGGTGTAGAGTGGGCCAACACAGTTTGATGTTTTATTTGTTTTATCTGTTTGGTGACCACCATTCGAGTCCCAGTCCTCAGACTGACTCTGACTGATTCCAGCAATGTGTGAAGATTGCTATTTCTGCTGACTTGGTTACAGACTAATTTCACCTCTTTTCCCCCTCCCAAGGTTTAGAGTGTTCAGAATAAACTTTAATGCCCGGCTCACTGAAGGTATCCCAGTTGACTGCCCTTTATACAACCCTGCTGACAGTGGTAACCTTGAGGGGTGGACATCCATAGCCAAGATAGAAGCATAGAGACTTGGGTTTAAGCTATAATACGGGTGTTAATCAGTCAAAGCCTCAGCAAGTTACCCCCAAGAGACCTTGTGGCAGAGAGGAAAGTAAAGAAAGTATGTGAAAAGAAAGGGAAGAAGTATGTAGCAAGAAGGGGAGGGAAGACTGTGTTGTTTTATGATTATTTGTTAGGACGCAATAGCTTTAATACGGGAACGCAGGCTGTCAGTATAGGTAAGGACAGGCGTCCTCTCCAAGAAGGAAGGAAGACTGGTGTACCGTGGCATACGTATTTGCTGGGATAGAGACACCAGTAAATATTGATTAAAGATGTTGTGTCTTTTCAAAGAAAAGCACAGTCTCCCTCCGGCAGTAAAAAAAGCGGCCATTATTATGGTCCGTCAAAGAGAAGGGAGAAAGTATGTTAAAATGCAAACAAGCACAATTAGAAGGTTATGAGGAAGTTAAAGGGGAAGGAGGGTGTTGTAATGCTATATAGTTAGGTGTGTATAACGCTAGGTGGCTATAACCACAATAGGAGGCTGTTAGTGGTGCACATAGTGTTGAATGAAGCTGTATTCGGGGCCCCTGTGTATACAAGTCATATTAAAGAGCTTTCTGTAAGCTCTAAAATGCTGAGATGTGAGATGTAATGAAAGGGTTGATTATTTTCTTGTGCGCAGAAATTTTCTCTTCCCCCTCCCTTCTGTCCCTGATGGGAGGGCGTAGGAGCGAGTCTGCACTAGCGTGTTCATTTTACATGCGGGAATGAAAAATCACCCATCTCTCTATAAGTTTAAGATCCTGAGTGGAAGACAGGAATTTTTTTTCATTTTTGGCTGTGAATATTAAGAATCATAATTGTTTACTGTGTATTTAGTAGGAAGCTAATAATAATGCCTATTGTTGGACACAATAATAGTTATTTTGGACAGTTTTTGTACATTCCTGCTCGAGGTTATACAGAATTAGATTGTTACTGACTTTCATACAGGGATTATTCTATTTTATTGAGTCATACTGACACACTGTCTTCTTGTTTGTGTTGTGTTAATATTCTTTAGACACTATGATAGCTATTTGGGATAATTTTTGTATATTTCTGTCTGGATTTTACGGAGGTAGACTCTTTCTGATTTAAATAAATAAATGGTGTTAGTACGATGAACAATAGTTTTAGAAGAGGCATAGAGAACAGATAATAATACTTAGTATATGTGTGTTAAATCTTCAGATTCTAATCCCATTGTTTTCTAAAGTTGTTTTTTTAAGGCACTGGCGCCAGTTGGGGGATCTGATATCTTCTGATTCCCTCATGCGAAGGGGGGATGGAGACATAAATGGAGACATTTACAACAGAATTTAAATGGGTTTTTGGTTAAGCATCAAACAGTTATAGTTTATAAATATAGCGCCAATATATTCTGCTGTGCTGTATTATTTGTTGCCTAGCTATCAATATAATTAGTAGAGAATTGTAATAAGAATATTGTTGAATACGTATTTTTTCTGATTTGTGAAGCTAATACGAATTCTTGAGTGTTTTATTTCAGATGTACGTATAGGAGAGATGATCTTACACTGGAGACCGGTAGGATCCTCGCATGAGGTAATCAGAGCAATTGATTCTGAGTTTTTGCACTTTTGTGAGTAGGTGGAGCCTCTTCTAAGTACAATTCTTACAAAAACGGTAAGCATATTGAATGCAGAATTGGTAAATCACGGTGAGGTAGACACCATGTTATCAGTCTAGGATGGTATAATCACGCTGACAATCACTACAGGTGACCCCCTAGAGGTATAGGGCAAGGTACAATTTGAAGTTAAAATAAAGTTAGCCTAGGTAATGGCGGGATGTTATCCATCCCAGCCTTGTTACGTCTGGCTGCCTAAGCACCCCCTCGGTATCAGACTGCCCGGACAGAACTAAATATATACTAAAGGAACAGAATGAGAGTCGTGTGTGCTGAAGGACGGGAAAAAGGACAGGCCATGATGACGTCTCTCTTCAACAAAAGTTAGAATAGTCTTTGCTTGGCCCCACATACACCTCAACCGGTCACAAGTGTAGTAAGATGAATACTTCCTGGTTCGCTACTGGTTACAGGTAAGGCCTTGTGTACAATCCTGCATTATTCTTACACACAACACAACTCAGAAAGGTAAGAATATTAAGCAGCAGCCACTCCACAAGCTTTAAGAATTGCAAATAGGGTGCGGACAAGGAGAGAAAAGTTATAAACATGTCCTAGTAGGTGTGGATCTCTCTCTCCTATATAAAATACCATAAGATGTCTAATATATTGGTTAAAAATGTTCTGAAGCAGAGTAAATAGGTAAATGAGTAAATATATATGTAAATAATAATATGGTAGTTGTATAATCAATAATTGGACATTTTCCCAGATATCCAGATACCTTTTTGACCTGTTTTTCAGGAAAGCAGAGAGACCACTGATTAGAAGTATACAGTAATTATATTGTCTAATGTTATACTATATGTTATATTTGTTTGACTTTACATTGTATCATATTGTTTTATTTGTGCTCTGACAGACCTGCTGAGACCTGTTTCAATTACAGACTATTGACAGTGTATCTAGTAACCCTCATATATATATATGTTGACTGAGCAATTGCTGTATATGTTTGTGGAAGGTAATGGACTAAACAACACTTTACAAACTGAAAATGTATATAAGATCAGAGATAGGTTAGGTACAGATAGGGCGAGTCGACGTGGATCGGGGGCACCACAGGCGTTTCAAGAGGGTGCCGACCTCCGCTGGTTAGGTAGGTTTCCAGCTTTAAGGACATTACTAGGGTACTATTAGGAGTGGGTATATCATTTATAAATTGTGTAAATCTTATGTCTCTGTTTCTATGATCTTGGGTGGCAATTTATTTTTATATTTTAATCAATAGAAAATGATTTTTGGTTGTATATAAGATCCTCATATAGAAGTTATTTGACATGAACCATAATTGTATGATTTAGAATTGATGATTTGTTTTTCAAGAACCCAAAGAATGTAATGTTTCTGTATATATATTATATATCTCTTCTCTTAGGGATGATTGTTTTTCATTTATAAGTAAGTCAAGAACTGATCCCATATTCTTTTTATATATATTTTTTCCTTAAAAGGTGGGGTGTGTATACGTAATATTAGATGAACATCACAAAGCAACCACTGACCTTGTGGAGACCAGCGGAGGATAACACTGCGGGCACCAGTTAAAGCACTCAAACACAGTGAAACCCAAGGTGCATTGCTCCCTAGAATTTGAATATGCAGATGAAGTCCATGGAGCCTCGGTTAAGAGTCTACAACATGGACACCAGCCAGTTATCCCACCAGGGAAGGACCTAGCCCAGGGTATTAGTAGCCCTTAAGTCACTATCCAGCCCTTGCGAGCTTGAAGATATGGCCAGGGGTTTACTATGGACTAGGTATCCAACCACAGACAGCTGTTTCGGGGTTGTTGCCCCTCATCAGTGTGGCGCAGGATTCTGGCTGGGTGGGAGCAATGCTTGATAGACAGACATCACAAAGCAACCACTGACCTTGTGGAGACCAGCGGAGGATAACACTGCGGGCACCAGTTAAAGCACTCAAACACAGTGAAACCCAAGTTGCATTGCTCCCTAGAATTTGAATATGCAGATGAAGTCCATGGAGCCGTGGTTAAGAGTCAACAACATGGACACCAGCCAGTTATCCCACCAGGGAAGGACCTAGCCCAGGGTATTAGTAGCCCTTAAGTCACTATCCAGCCCTTGCGAGCTTGAAGATATGGCCAGGGGTTTACCATGGATAGGTATCCAACCACAGACAGCTGTTTCGGGGTTGTTGCCCCTCATCAGTGTGGCGCAGGATTCTGGCTGGGTGGGAGCAATGCTTGATAGACAGACATCACAAAGCAACCACTGACCTTGTGGAGACCAGCGGAGGATAACACTGTGGGCACCAGTTAAAGCACTCAAACACAGTGAAACCCAAGTTGCATTGCTCCCTAGAATTTGAATATGCAGATGAAGTCCATGGAGCCGTGGTTAAGAGTCAACAACATGGACACCAGCCAGTTATCCCACCAGGGAAGGACCTAGCCCAGGGTATTAGTAGCCCTTAAGTCACTATCCAGCCCTTGCGAGCTTGAAGATATGGCCAGGGGTTTACCATGGACTAGGTATCCAACCACAGACAGCTGTTTCGGGGTTGTTGCCCCTCATATCTCTTCTCTTAGGGATGATTGTGTTTCATTTTTAAGTAAGTCAAGAACTGATACCATATTCTTTTTATATATTTTTTTTCCTTAAAAGGTTGGGTGTGTATACGTAATATTAGATGATAAGATGCTCAAGGGGGTTATAAGTAAAATTTTGTAATTTGTTTTTGTGTTGCAATGTATTACTATGTCATAGATAGTTATGAAAATGGTACAAATTTTTATGAGATTATGGTTCAAAATGTTGTCCAGGTAATAGTAATAGATTCCCCGAGGTAGGTTTTTTTCTTATGTTTTGACACTTATAAAGTGCTTGTCTTACATGTATTTTTGAGCTTTCTCTCCCCCTTAAACATGCAGCTACTGTGGACCGAAGTCGCTTCCCACAGCCTGGAGATGGAGTGATGGTCAGAAGAAATGTCAGAAATTCTGCGGATGACTGAGACAGCTGAAGAGCTCAAATGGCAGCCCAACTAGATCCAAAATCTACCCTACAAGGCAGACGAGCCCAGGAGAGCTACCGAATGTCTCTTACTACAGACACTGGCCTATGTGTGATGGATATAAACATCCCAAGGGACACTGACCGCTTAGGATACCTTTATTTTTTTGAATATCAGGGACTGACTTATTTTAGATAAGACTGAAGTTTCCACCAGCAACATTGACTTGGTACGAGGCCATGTCCTCCTGAATTAGACCGTAGTGAGGACCGACTTATGGAGAATGTCAAAAAAGATGACTAACAGTTGAGTAATAATTATGACCGGTATTTGATTGCGGAATTCGTATGGTTTCCTTGTTTGTGATGGTTTGTGAGTGTTTGTGTCCATCTGATGGTGTAATGGGCAGACCTATGTGGGGAATCCGGTAAAGTGATGTAGGAAGACCGGCTCCTTCTACTAGGGGAGGAGAATGTACCTCTGTGGTCTGTGTGCATGCACTTTGGTTGGAGCATTCACTCATTCCCACGGGAGAAGGGAACTGTGGGAGCAGCATTCATTTTTATTATATTTAGAATCTATTTTAGTAAATATAATCACTATATTTTTGTGTGAAAAACTTTTACTATGTATTTCAGTAGTATTAAATAGAGAGGTGAGACATCATCTTAGATAACAGTTTAGGGTGCGGCAAGACCAACTACAAAGGCATTACGATTGTCATTATGGTTAGACGTTACGGTTGTCTCAATGTTGGTGAAGACTCCTTTCCCCTCCTCTACCTTTTCCCTCTCTGTCACCTTGGGCAAAGATTTAGGGTAAGATTTTGAATGTCTCCAAAGGGGGGAATGTTATGGCAATAAATAGTTAATAACTTATATTAGTTTATAGTCATTCAGAAATCTTACAGGCTAGAGGCCTGTTTGTAGGAAAAAGGCCTTGGCCTTGCTCTTTTCCCTAGCTAGCTCTCTCTCCTTATATAATGTTTTGGCTTAGAGGTAGCCGTATAAGAAGTTCCTATCAGCTGGTTCTGAATGTACTGTACGAATCAAGGCTAGTTTAAACTAACTAACACACAGAATATAATTGAATGTTTTTTTCAGAATAAAATGTATATTCAGCATAATATGATGCAATTACCTAGTAACACCCCTTTTAACATCCCTTTAATGATAAGTAATAAAACTGCTAACCGCTCCTAAAATAAAGGGCTTTGTCATTAAGCTCTACATAGACATGGGTGTCAGTGTGGCTCTTTCGGTGGCATGCACACACTTAGACAAAGCATCCAATTTTCAATACAAAAACCCGGCACTCAAAGGTATGATGAAAAAAATTGAAAACACATCAGACGGTGTAGAAAGAATGAACTGTGTTTTTATTATTTTCTTGCAGTCGAGCACGGTGTACAGTGTAACGTTTCGGCTTTTATAGCCTTCTTCAGACACTGATTTTACACTAGATTCAAGTACAAATAACAGAAAAATGTCATAAATCAAATAACAAAGAGGTATCTCTTCACATAAATGAATACAAGAGTCGAAAATAAAAAACACAGATACAACAAATCAAACAAGAGTATCCAGAACATTTCACAATGGTGCGAAGAACACATGGTAAAGCAAGACTAAGCATACCTAGGTGCGTTTTTTGTGCTAAAAGGAAACTGCAACGTGGATAAATGAAAACAATGTCACAACTCTGTGTGTAGAAAAAAACATACAATTATTACCACATAATTGAATGTACATCCATGTAAAAATACGTACTGTCGCAGGTAAGCTATAGCATGCAGGGAGTGAAAAAACTACGTAACAAAAGACCATTTGAAATAAATTATGAGAAAAATGGAAAAAAAGGGGGGACAAAGGAAAGTAAATCTCCCAAAAGGGGAAAAGTGGGGTCATATATGATTGGGCTCACCATAGGGCTTTAGGTAAGCACAATGTATGGGGTCATCTGTATCAGAATGTCAGGGGAACTCCACTTGGTTCTATAGTGATCACGTGGAAAAACGATGAGCTCCTTATACTGATGTAGTCAATAGGATTCTGTGTATATAAAACAATAAGGGATAGATTCTGCCATCCAAGTACTTACAAAACAATCAAAATCAAACACTGGAAGTTTACCTGGAGCTTACGTCCGTGGGTCTATATACTGTTATGGTTCTAAGTACCCCATAAATGGTCTGAAAGTGAGTCCGGACAAATGAGCATATTATAGCACTACATTAAAGTGGCAAATAATCCAAGACAAGGGAAATGATCATGCTGAATATGAAAGAATAGTTAAAGAAACAGACCTTATAGATCACATAGTCTCTCAGTAACTTCTAGAAATGTATCTCACTAACAAGACTACCTGGGGATGGACAAAGCATAAAACGTCACTAAAAAACTCTTGGTAACATATATCTCATGCATATTGTACACATATTGCATAGTGTCTACCTTGAAGAAAGAAGAAGATGTGGTAAGCCCCTGGCTTCTAATAGTGCCCCACAAGGACTGTGTACAGACCCACGGACATAAGCTCCAGGTAAACTTCCAGTGTTTGATTTTGATTGTTTTGTAAGTACTTGGATGGCAGAATCTATCCCTTATTGTTATATATACACAGAATCTTATTGACTACATCAGTATAAGGAGCTCATCGTTTTTCCACGTGATCACTATAGAACCAAGTGGAGTTCCCCTGACATTCTGATACAGTTGACCCCATACATTGTGCTTACCTAAAGCCCTATGGTGAGCCCAATCATATATGACCCCACTTTTCCCCTTTTGGGAGATTTACTTTCCTTTGTCCCCCCTTTTTTTCCATTTTTCTCATAATTTATTTCAAATGGTCTTTTGTTACGTAGTTTTTTCACTCCCTGCATGCTATAGCTTACCTGCGACAGTACGTATTTTTACATGGATGTACATTCAATTATGTGGTAATAATTGTATGTTTTTTTCTACACACAGAGTTGTGACATTGTTTTCATTTATCCACGTTGCAGTTTCCTTTTAGCACAAAAAACGCACCTAGGTATGCTTAGTCTTGCTTTACCATGTGTTCTTCGCACCATTGTGAAATGTTCTGGATACTCTTGTTTGATTTGTTGTATCTGTGTTTTTTATTTTCGACTCTTGTATTCATTTATGTGAAGAGATACCTCTTTGTTATTTGATTTATGACATTTTTCTGTTATTTGTACTTGAATCTAGTGTAAAATCAGTGTCTGAAGAAGGCTATAAAAGCCGAAACGTTACACTGTACACCGTGCTCGACTGCAAGAAAATAATAAAAACACAGTTCATTCTTTCTACACCGTCTGATGTGTTTTCAATTTTTTTCATCATACCTTTGAGTGCCGGGTTTTTGTATTGACTATTGGACTATTTTCTCCCTGGGCACCAAAAACACGGAGTAGCCGGACCTTTATTGCTATTAAAAGCATCCAATTTGGCGGCAAACAATTAAGATGAAAGCCTCACCCGAAAGGTGTGGGGGGCATCCATTACAGTTGGCGCACCAGTGGGGAGCTAAGACGAGACGTCCAGGCGACGACAGCCTCAACTGATCCTTCATTCCCAGGACGGACCATACACGTGGGGTAGACCTGCAGGCTACAAAGACGTAAGAAAATTATCTATTTTTCCTAAGACCCTCCTGTATCTCCGTGCAGGGATGGAGGTAGCTGGCTGTCAGACTCGGACATAGATGACCGGATCTGTGAAGTCCCAGCCCTTGCAACCCTGTCCTGAGAATTCCTTAATTGTCTGCCTTATTTGTGTTCTTGCAACCTGATCCTGAGTTTATCTGTGTTTATGTCAGTGCTATCATTGCTGCAGTTTCAGTACAGAGAAGGAGAGAGAAAGGCACAGAGAACGGAGAGACGGGGCTGAGTGGGGAGGTTCTGTTTCCCCTATGTTTTTAGCTCTATTCCCAAGGGATAGGGCTGATGGGTTTCCGGTCCCCGAGAGGGGGGCCGATGGTTTATTTCACTACTGGTGTTCCAGCCTTTGATATGGCTGATGGTTTTTCGACCCCCTAAAAAGGGTTTATGGTTTTCCGACCCCAAGGTCCATTACAATGGTAAACGTCTATTTTTTCTTAAAGAACAATTTTGTACATTGTAAAAATGTTACTCAGCACTTTTGCATCAAAACCTAAATTTGTACAAAATTTTATATGGAAAATCTTGTAATTGCTCAAAAAATACACATGGGGAATAGTAGAGACAGGGAGTGAGAGAGAACTTCACAGACCATAAGAGATTCAAAGGCAAGAAAATAGGATCCCAATTACCCTAAAAACAATGGTTTGGACAAGGTTGTGATAGGGTTCAACCTGATATAACAATTTTATATCGATTAGATATTTTGCCGCTCACCTGGTACGATTGTGTGAGATACAACCATTGTTACAAGCCTGATTCATCAGATAGCTGTCTCAGTCCCAGTATCAAGGATAAGTAGATATAACGAAAGGAAGGGTTAACCGCGCTGTTATCTTTAATGATAACACTTAAGCAGTGGCGTAACGTCGGGCCCAGAGGCCCCGATGCGAAAACTCCAACGGGGCCCCCAATTATTGCAAATCTTTTATAGTATTAGTCTTTTTCTATAGGCCAAAGAGACTTTTGGGGCACCCTAGGCTGCAGGGCCCGGGTGCGATCGCAACCCCTGCACCTGTGGCAGTTACGCCCCTGCACTTCAGAAGCATGATTAATTCCTGAAGAAGGAGTGAATCTCCAAAACGTCTCGAATAAATCACTATTGAAGGTTTCCGAAGTGTCATCATTAAAGATAGCAGCATGATTAACCCTTCCTTTCCTGAATTACCCTAAAAGCAATTTTCAGATGAGAGAGGATCCCGCTAATCATATGAGTTTACACTTTATTGGCAAGAAAGAGGACCCGCTGACCATAAGAGCTTTCAACTTACAGGCGAGACTGAGAGGCCCCTGCTTATCATAACAGCTTACAATTACATTAACTATCCAAGGCACCAGAGCAAACATTATAACGCTCGTGTACACTTGTTGCTTGGTCCAATGCAAGCTGCTTTCAGTGTTTGATCAGCTCATACTGGGGGTAAAATGAGAGTTATCAGGTGTACTGTGTTGACAAAAATAAATATTACAAATCCCTATACTCATGCCCCTGGAAGGTATTTGCTTATGGCTGTCTGTATCTGAGCAGAGAGCCAAACTACCCATTCAGTGACGTCCAATGAAGTTCAAGTCAAGTTTTGGTCCCAAACAGAAAGCTAAGAAAAGGACCAGCTCAACACTCAAACCTGAATTTCCATGGTTCGGCTCATCTCTGCTTACAAAGAGGTAGAAATACCCAATGGCTCTGGATATGAAAATTACTCTTCCATACAAATTGTCTTCCTCTGCGAACCACTGATCTCTGATGTGTAGTGCCGCACTGGTCGGAACGCCTCATGGGGTACTGCACTCATAAATGAGAGTGTGGTACTCCTGTGACTAGGGGATTGGGATGTCACATAAGGCACCCTCAATTTATCCATCCACACACCTTAGTGCAGGAGGGACATGGGTGAACCCATTGCCAGGGAGACCCAGACCTGGTGGGAGGAGATAGGTGGGTTAGTGGAAGAGTGGGAAGACAGTTAGTCAGAGGAAGCTAAGGTGAGCTCCTGTGGGGAGTGAGGAGTCCGGACGGCAGAGAAGCTGTCAGAAAGAAAAGGACCCTAGGGGAACCACACCAGGTGTTGTGGTGCACCCGAATCCAGGCCCGGTATGACCACTGGCTGGAGGAGTTCAGTCCTGGAATGGAGGACCGGCTCCGAGAGCGGTGCGTGTGTTCATCCCTGAGCTTCCAAACTGGAGGCACGAGAGCGTGGTGAGGTACAAGAGAAGGGAAATCTGTAGATCTGTAGGACAAAGTTCCGTTGTGTCCGCGCTGAATAGTATTCAGCCCAGATTCTCTCTTGTCTCTGGTGATCCTTTTGATGGCATCGCGGACACAACAGCACTTTGTCCTACAGATCTACAGGTTTTTCGCTGCGGTTATCCATGGAGGTGCGGTCCTTGCAGCAGCTGTCTTTTACAGGTGACTACATTGATTTCTGGCTATCATACTGGTTGTGGGCGACACAACCAGACCAGGTGAGCAGTTTTACTCACACATTCATTCACCTCTTTATCTAGAGATAAGACCCTATTGCGCATTTTCTCATTTTCAAAGAGAAGGGAAATGGCAGGCACACCACTGAGGGTCCCAAATGAGATTTCCCGGTCCCCTGGTGACTACCCAGGCCAGCAGTGTGACATATTTTCATTTACCTATGCCTGAGGAGCGGTACAATTGTTCCTTGGTTAAGACCGTGACAGGTCCGCTGACTGAACTGCTTCCCAGTGTAAATCTCTATTTTCCACAACTGCCCAGGGGATCCCGCTCCACCCATGGGGAGCATTACCAGCTAGCTGCATTATCATCACCCCGGAGGTCTGCAAGCAACGCCGGTATCATTACCGGGAACCGTAGGTGGCATCACACTTTTTATTTTTATTTTTCCCCTTTTTCAGCGCCCACCAGAGCCACAGACCAGGCAACGGGCCCCATGACAACCCCAACTGAATCAACGCCCGGAACGGAGTACCCCACGGCCCTGTGGCGGGTCAGATGGCCACCACTTTACAAGATATGATAATCCATAAGATATCATAGCTGCAGGGCATTATGGGTTAGCACAGAAGGCAACACAAAATGATGATGCTTCAGTAGTGTGAGAAATGGTAATTGTTTCTCTTTTTGCAAATCACAATCTTAAAATGTTTGAATTTGGTGAAACTGCCAATTTCAGAAAAGTTGACTTGAACAGAAGCTTTGCAAATCAATTTGCTCATTTCTAGATACAAGTTTACTGATAAACTACATAGATGTTATTTGGTATTTACAGTATATATGGAGGCATGCAGACTGAGGGCTTCAGAGAATGCATAGTGCACACTCTGAAGCTGCTCACTACACCACATAGATAACAAGAATGTGCACGAACGGAAATGATGCAGCCATTACGTCATACCCGGATGTTGCGGCCATATTTTGAATGGGAAGCAGGATATTGTAAATTCTAAAATAATTTTTCACAGTGATTAGAGTACACATTTAGATCAGACAGGAAAGGCTGCTTTACACGTCGCGATATCGCAACGCAACAACAATAAAAAGTCATGTGGTACAGCCGTTGCAGTTGATATCGTTAGTGCGTTGTGTCATGTAAATGGGCAATGCAATGCGAAAACAACCTAACTATGAAATTGCATGAAGATTGTGCAAGCCCTTCAACCGTACGATATTGTATGTGCGATGTGGCATGATCGTGCTGTGTGACAGCGCAACTACAATTTGGAGCGCAACTTCTCCTATTCACTCCAGTGTTAAATGGTCATTCCCTAGGTTGCTCATACACAGCGTGGAAAAGGGGTGTACTTCATCGTAGTTGCGTTGCCTGCCGATATCTCCCTGTGTGACATCTCCTATGCGATCTTGGACAAGTGCCAAAAACGTGCGCGCTCCCGTGATATCTTATGCAATATCGGAACGATATTGTGACGTGTAAAGCAAAATGATTAGGGATGTTCTAGGAAGCTGCCGGGATAGGTAGTGATAGGTTTGAGGCCATAAACTAGGTGACGGATTCCCTTTACAGACAAGGATTGCATATTTTATCATTTTGTATCATTTTGCTATTTCAATTTGTTGTATATGATTTCACAAAATCTATTGATTAGCGTAAATTTTAAAGTTCCCACCAAATATTCAGTACAAATAATATTTTTTACAAGATCATTTATGGCAGCTAGGATGGCTCTCTTTGGTACGATATTTATGTGTGGTTGTGTGTATAGATCAATATGTTTAAGTGTAAAATTTTCCTTTTGTCAGGCAGTCCATAAAAAAAGCAGAGGAATGTCAGTGTGACCCACATGAGAACCTTAGCTCTCATGGGGTTGCAGTTATGCTTTCATAATATTGCAGTAGTTGCATGTATTAGTTTAGTTCGTTTCAGGCCATCTTCCAGCAAATTGACTTCAATCACTTGAAATCAAAAACACCAAATAACGCTTATAAAGATGTTTTTCATTTTTATTTAATGTAGATCAGGCTTGACAAAGGGGAATTGAAGAGATGAATCAGTAAATGTACTTTCAATGTGTTCTCTAGAAATAAGCCAGCAATTTGCTGACATTTTTGCTTTTAACATACTTAAATTGTATAATGTTATGGGCGGTCAAATAGGCTCTAGCTAGAAGATACAGAAGATACAGAATGGAATGTTCGCATCTTGTTCTTTTAGTGCTTTCATATTTCTTTATATACATAAATATGTTATATTGCAAAATTTTGTCTCTCAAGGTGTAACCATTTATTCAGCTAAGGGCAATTTTTTTCATAAGACTTATAAAAGGTTTTTTTTAATCTTTCCCATCCATGAATTTTATTTATAACTAGATGGCGGCCCGATTCTAAAGAATTGGGTATTCTAGCCTATGGTTTGCAGGGTATACGGGGGGCTCAGTGGTTAGCAGACTATAGAGCGGCTCAGTGGTTAGCAGAGTATACGGAGGCTCAGTGGCTCGTAGTCTGCCTCAGGGCAGAGTGCAGTGGTCAGGGGCAGAGTGCAGTGGTCAGGGGCAGAGTGCAGTGGTCAGGGGCCTGATGCAATTGCATCGGGAGCGTGGTGAAATCAATTGTGTGTATACAGGCGGGTCAGTGGGTAGCAGAGTATACAGGGGGCTCTGTGGGTAGCAGAGTATAGAGGTGACTCTGTGGATAGCAGAGTATGATGTGGCGGGAGTCTGGAGGGGTTAGGAGAGGTGGCGCTGGAGGGGTGAGGAGAGGTGGTGCTGGAGGGGTGAGGAGAGGTGGTGCTGGAGGGGTGAGGAGAGGTGGCGCTAGAGGGGTGAGGAGAGGGGCGCTGGAGGGTAGGAGAAGTGGGCGCTGGACGGGTGAGGAGAGGTGCGGATGGAGTGATGAGGAGAGGTGCAACTGGAGGGGTGAGGAGAGGTGAGGAGAGGTGGCGCTGGAGGGGTGAGGAGAGGTGGCGCTGGAGGGCTGAGAGAGGGTGGCGCTGGAGGGGTGAGGAGAGGTGGCGCTGGAGGGGTGAGGAGAGGTCCGGCTGGAGGGGTGAGGAGAGAGGAGGCTGGAGCGGCGACATCACTGCTCGGTACACCTGTCCTCCTCTAGGCTGCACACCTCTCTCCCTTCTTTCAGGCTGCACACCAGCTGGCTCCGTATCCTCAGGGCTACTTATCCTACTACTGGCGGTCCGGCACAGGGCTTGCCCCCGGAGGCTCGGGCCAGTCTAGGAGCGGAGGCCGATCCGTGCTGCCGCCATTTCGCTGAGAGCTATCAACAGCCCCGGGAACCGGAAGTGAAGGGGAGGAGCTTGCACCTGTGAAAACGGCGGGAGCGAGCGCGAGGCACTCGGGAGACGACCGGAATTAGCCGGTCATCTCCCGAAGTGGTGTGTGGCGGGCGGGAGACGACCGGCTAACGCCGCTCATTTCATGGCCGTGATGTGTGTGTGTTTTGGGCAGTGTAGGGGCGGGCGTAAGCGTGGCGGGGCTGCCTGAGTCCCGGTCTGCTTAGGGGCGCCATGTTGGTCCACCGTGGGCGTGTGTAGCGCTGTGGTGACGTCACTTTGGCCATGACAAAGTGACTTAAGTGGTGGGCAAAGTGACGTAAGTGAGCCTTCGGGTTTTATATATATTAGATATACATATAGCAGCGGTATGGTATATGGTGGTACATTAAATGACATGTATAGCAGCACTGTGGTATATGGCGGTACATTACAGTACATGTATATCAGCACTATAGTATATGGCGGTACATTACATGTTAGCAGCGCTATAGTATATGGCGGTACATTACAGTACGTGTATAGCAGCACTATAGTATATGGCGGTACATTAGAGTGTATATATAGCAGCACTATAGTATATGGCGGTACATTACAGTACATGTATAGCAGCACTATAGTATATGGCAGTACATTAGAGTACGTGTATAGCAGCACTATAGTATATGGCGGTACATTAAGCACATGTATAGCAGCACGATGGTATATGGCGGTACATTACAGTACATGTATATCAGCACTATAGTATATGGCGGTACATTACATGTATAGCAGCGCTATAGTATATGGCGGTACATTACAGTACATGTATAGCAGCACTATAGTATATGGCGGTGCATTAGAGTACATGTATAGCAGCACTATAGTATTTGGCGGTACATTACAGTACGTGTATAGCAGCTCTATAGTATATGGCGGTGAATTACAGCACATGTATAGCAGCACGATGGTATATGGCGGTACATTACAGTACATGTATAGCAGCACTATGGTATATGGCGATACTCCGCTCCCCGCGGCTCCCCGCTTCTCCACAGTAAAAGTAAAAAAAATGCTCAGTGAGGATACTCACCTGTCCGCCGGCTCGCTCCACCTCCATCTTCTAGGTCCTACAGGCGTTTAGGACCTGTGGTTGCCTGGGAAACCGATCAGCTGATCGGTCACATGAGCGCTAACTGCCGGGGGGCAGGATGGAGTAGGGGGTCAGGATGGTGACGGGGGGGCAGGATTGTGTCGGGGGGCAGGATGGAGGTGGGCAGGATGGGGGGGCAGGATGGAGGCGGAGGGGGGGGCAGGATGGAGGCGGAGGGGGGCAGGATGGAGGCAGGGGGGCAGATGGGGGAGCAGGATGGAGGCAGAGGGGGGCATAATGGAGGCAGAGGGGGGGCAAGAACAGCGGGGGGCAGGATGGAGGCGGGGGGCAGGATGGAGGGAGGGGCAGGATGGAGGAGGAGAAGTATGGTGGCAGGGGGGTAGGGTTGGATAGTGGGGAGCGAGGCAGTGGAGCCGGAGGAGCAGGATGGTGGCGGGGGGGCAGGATGGAGTGAGCAGGGCAGGATGGAGCGAGCGAGGCAGGATGGAGCCGGAGGAGCAGGATGGGGGGGGGGGGCAGGATGGAGCGAGCACACTTGCACACACATGCATCATGTACACAGCACACCTGGACGCACATGCATCATGCACACAGCAGACAGCTCTTTAAGTTGGCCTATGTATCATGCAGCAGACAGCACACACAGTATCATGCACACACGCACACATGATCATGCACACAGCACACATGCATATGCACACAGCACACCATGCATCATGCACACAGCACACCATGCATCATGCAGACAGCACACCATGCATCATGCACACAGCATACCGTGCACACACATGTATCATGCAGACAGCACCACCTTCACAAGGCAGCACACCTGCACATACATCATCATGCACACAGCAGCCCTGCACACACATGCATCATGCACACAGCAGACCTGCACACACATGTATCATGCACACATGCACACACATGTAAAATGCACACAGACACCTGCACACACATGCATCATGGCCAGCCTGCACACACAGTGTATCATGCACACACATGAATCATGCACACAGCACACACATACATCATGCACACAGCACACACATGCATCATGTGTGATGCATGTGTGTGCAGGTGTGCTGTGTGCATTATACATGTGTGCTGTGTGCATGATACATGTGTGTGCTGTATGCATGATGCATGTGTGCTGTGTGCATGATGCATCTGTGTGCTGTGTGCATGATGCATGTGTGCGCTGTGTGCATGATGCATGTGTGGCTGTGTGCATGATGCATGTGTGTGCTGTGTGCATGATACATGTGTGTGCTGTATGCATGATGCATGTGTGTGCTGTGTGCATGATGCATGTGTGTGCTGTGTGCATAATACATGTGTGTGCTGTGTGCATGATGCATGTGTGTGCTGTGTGCATGATGCATGTGTGTGCTGTGTGCATATACCGTGTGTGCAGGTGGCCATGATGCATGTGTGTGCAGGTGTGCTGTGTGCATTATACATGTGTGTGCTGTGTGCATATGATACATGTGTGTGCCGGTCTGCTGTGTGCATGATGCATGTGTGTGCTGTGTGCATGATACCTGTGTGTGCAGGTGTGGCATGATGCATGTGTGTGCAGGGTGTGTGTGCATATGCATGTGTCGGTGTGCTGTTGCATGATACATGGGGCCGAGCTGTGTGTGCATGATGCATGTGTGTGCTGTGTGCATGATACATGTGTGTGCAGGTGCAGTGCATGTGTGTGTGCAGAGTGTGCTGTGTGCATGATCATGTGTGTGCAGGGTGCTGTGTGCATGATGCATGTGTGTGCAGGTGTGCATGACATGTATGCAGGTGTGCTGTCTGCATGATACATGAGCGCCACGTTAAGACCTGTGTGCATGATGCATGTGTGTGCTTCTGCATGATGCATGTGTGTGCTGTGTGCACGATGCATAGGTGTGCTGTGTGCATGATGTATGTGTGCTGTGTGCATGACACATGTGTGTGTGCTGTGTGCATGATGCATGTGTGTGCCGTGTGCATGATGCAAGTGTGTGCAGGTGTGCATGATACATGTGTGTGCACATCTGCTGTGTGCATGATAGATGAGCGGCAACTTAAAGAGCTGTCTGCTGTGTGCATGATACATGTGTGTGCTGTATGCATGATGCATGTGTGTGTGTGCATGATACATGTGTGTGCATGATACATGCATGATATGCATGTGTGTGCTGTGTGCATGATGCATGTGTGTGCTGTGTGCATGATGCATGTGTGTGCTGTGTGCATGATACATGTGTGTGCTGTGTGCATGATGCGTGTGTGCCGTGTGCATGATGCAAGTGTGTGCAGGATACATGTATGTGCTGTATGCATGATGCATGTGTGTGCTGTGTGATGATGCATGTGTGTGATGTGGCATGATGCAGTGTGCTGTGTGCATGATGCATGTGTGTGCTGTGTGCATGATGCATGTGTGTGCTGTGTGCATGATGCATGTGTGTGCTGTGTGCATGATGCATGGTGTGTGCAGGTAGTGCATGATACATGTGTGTGCACATCTGCTGTGTGCATGATAGATGAGCGGCAACTTAAAGAGCTGTCTGCTGTGTGCATGATACATGTGTGTGCTGTATGCATGATGCATGTGTGTGCTGTGTGCATGATACATGTGTGTGCTGTATGCATGATGCATGTGTGTGCATGATACATGTGTGTGCTGTATGCATGATGCATGTGTGTGCTGTGTGCATGATGCATGTGTGTGCTGTGTGCATGATACATGTGTGTGATGTGTGCATGATACATGTGTGTGCTGTGTGCATGTATACATGTGTGTGCTGTGTCATGATACATGTTGCTGTATGCATGATGCATGTGTGTGCTGTTCATGATACAGCACACGCATGCATCATGCACCAGCACACACATGCACATGCATCACAGCACACACATGTATCATGCACACAGACGCACATGCATCATGCACACACATGCACACATGTATCTGCACACACATGTGTCATGCACACATCAGCACACATGTATCATGCACACAGACACACATGCATCATGCAACATGCACACACATGTCATGCACACAGACACACATGGATCATGCACACAGACACAATGCATCATGACAGCAACAATGCATCTGCACACAGCACACACATGTATCATGCACACAGCACACACATGTATCGTGCCACAACATGTATCAGCACACACATGTATCATGCCACCAGCACACACATGTATGCACGAACACATGATCATGCACAAGCACAATGCATCATGCATACAGCACACACATGATCATGCACACAGCACACATGTCATGCAATCATGACATGCACAATGCACACACATGATCATGCACACACACCACATGCATCATGCCACAACACACATGCATCATGCACACAGCACACACATGCATCATGCACACAGCACACACATGTATCATGCACACAGCACACATATCATGCACATGACACACAATGCATCATGCATACAGCACACACATGTATCATGCACACAGCACACACATGTATCATGCACACAGCACACACATGCATCATGCACAGCACACACATGCATCATGCACACAGCACACACATGCATCATGCACACAGCACACACATGCATCATGCACACAGCACACACATGATCATGCACACAGCACACACATTATCTGCACACAGCACACACATGATCATGCACACAGCACACACATGATCATGCACACAGCACACACATGCATCATGCACACCAGCACACACATGCATCATGCACACAGCACACACATGCATTATGCACACAGCACACACATGCATCATGCACACAGCACACACATGCATCATGCAACAGACACAAGTCATGCACACGAACATGTATCATGCACACAGCACACACACTGTATCATGCACACAGCACACACATGTATCATGCACACAGCACACACATGTATCATGCCACAATCATGCACCCCACACATGCTATCATGCACACAGCCACACATGATCATGCACAGCACACACATGCATCATGCACACAGCAACACACATGCATCATGCACCACACATGCATCATGCACACAGCACAATGCATATCATGCACACAGCACACACATGCATCATGCACACAGCACACACATGCATCATGCACACAGCACACACATGTATCATGCACACAGCACACACATGCATCATGCACACAGCACACACATGTATCATGCACACAGCACACAACTCACACAATGTATCATGCACACAGCAACACACATGCATCATGCACACAGCACACACATGCATCATGCACACAGCACACACATGCATCATGCACTCAGCACACACATGCATCATGCACACAGCACACACATGCATCATGCACACAGCACACACATGCATCATGCACACAGCACACACATGTATCATGCACACAGCACACACATGTATCATGCACACAGCACACACATGTATCATGCACACAGCACACACATGTATCATGCACACAAACAGTACTCACACACATGTATCATGCACACAGCACACATGTATCATGCACACAGCACACACATGCATCATGCACACAGCACACACATGTTCCAGCACAACATCATGCACACAGCACACACATGCATCATGCACACAGCACACACATGCATCATGCACACAGCACACACATGTATCATGCACACGCACCGCATATGCACACACACACATGCATCATGCACACAGCACACACATGTATCATGCACACAGCACACACATGCATCATGCACACAGCTCACACATGCATCATGCAGTCAGCACACACATGCATCATGACATGCCAGCACACACATGCATCATGCACACAGCACACACATGTATCATGCACACAGCACATACATGTATCGTGCACACACATGTATCATGCACACAGCACACACATGCATCATGCACACAGCACACACATGTATCATGCACACAGCACACACATGCATCATGCACACAGCACACACATGCATCATGCACACAGCACACACATGCATCATGCAACAGCACACACATGTATCATGCACACAGCACACACATGCATCATGCACACAGCACACACATGCGTCATGCACACAGCACACACATGCATCATGCACACAGACACACACATGTATCATGCACACTAGCACACACATGGATCATGCACACAGCACACACATGGATCATGCACACAGCACACACATGGATCATGCACACAGCACCACACATGTATCATGCACACAGCACAACATGTATGATGCGCACAGCACACACATGTATCATGCACACAGCACACACATGCATCATGCACACAGCACACACATGCATCATGCACACAGCACACACATGTATAATGCACACAGCACACACATGAATCATGCACACAGCACACACATGCATCATGCACACAGCACCACATGATCATGCACACAGCACACACAGGTATCATGCACACAGCACACACATGCATCATGCACACAGCACACACATGCATCATGCACACAGCACACACATGTATCATGCACACAGCACACACATGTATCATGCACACAGCACACACATGCATCATGCACACAGCTCTTAAACTTGCCGCTCCCGGCGCCGCGCGGCAGGCAGGAAGCGGCGGCTCCTTCTGCACAGCCGCTCCCCTGGCTGTTGCCGCATGGACGGATGGATGGTGCGCTCCTGGGCAGGGGGAGCAAGGGGGGCCGCGAGAAGCGGAGAGGGCAGGGGGGGCGGAGAGGGGCAGGAGGATCGGGGGGAGGGTGGGCAGGAGACGGGAGGACCCGGGGGGAGCGCGGGCAGGAGACAGGAGGACGGGGGGGAGCGCGGGCAGGAGACAGGAGGACCCGGGGGGGAGCGCGGGCAAGAGACAGGAGGACCGGGGGGGGAGCGCGGGCAGGACACAGGAGGACCCTGGGGGGAGCGCGGGCAGGACACAGGAGGACCCGGGGGGGGAGCGCGGGCAGGACACAGGAGGACCTGGGGGGAGCGCGGGCAGGACACAGGAGGACCGGGGGGGGAGCGCGGGCAGGAGAGAGGAGGACCCGGGGGGGAGGAGAGAGGAGAGAGTGTCCCGGACATTGCAAGTGAAGCAGACTCGCAAAGCCATTGCGAGTGAGGCTTTGCGAGTAACTGGAGGCTATTCTGTGCAGACTCGCAAACCCATTGCGAGTTAGCTTTGGGAGGCAGCCACGGACACGACGACGGAAACAGCGTCGAATATGACGGAAGTGCCTTAAGGTAATTATATATTAGAAAAGTGCCACCATATGTTGCAACATGTTCTATTTGAGGTGGACATGTACAGGCAATAAAATCATTACAAACTAAAGTAATTTAACAATTACAGGAGGAATGAGGCTCCTGCCGCAAGCTTACAATCAAAAAGGAAATAGGTGAGGTACAATAGTTAGAAAGTGCTTTTTTGGGTATGGTACAGCCATCATTATAATAAAGGAGGCTTTTTCATATAAAATTGTATGAGCCAGTCATCAGCCAGTATCGGTCTAAATACAGTTAAGAAGTGTTATTGTGTGCATGGATGATTGGACACAGATGAATAGGAGGGACCAGAATCTGAAGAAAAATTAGAAATAGGGAATCAGAAAAAGTTAGACTAGGAAAGTGAGTTTATAGGCCTGTCTAAAGAGATGTGCTTTTAAAACATGTTTAAAAAAGTGGGGGGTTATGTGGGGGTTAAGTAGATCGTCCTGGACAAAGTGTTGGAGAGGTTCATATTATGGAGGATGTTAGATCAGTTGCAGAATGACGAGCACAGCTAGGGTGGTAGACAGAGATCATGGAGAAGATGTATGGTGGTGCAGAATTGTAGAAAGTTATGTGGATAAGAGAGGTATCTTTATATTGCATGCTGTACTGGATTGGTAATCAATGCAAAGACTGGCATGAGATAGAGGAGGCATTGGCGTAGCAGCTGGACATAAATACAATCCTGGATGCCACATTCAGGATGGTTTAGAAGAGAGTTGTGGTAGTCCAGACAAGAATGAATTTGAAATAAACAGGAGCAAAACTGAGTACCAAGGAAATCTAAACAATATTTATTAGAAAAAATTCTAAAATGGATGATGATAAATAGAAATAGTGTAAAATATATTGAATCAATGCCTGACACACATTACAAAAGTAAATACCGTATTTTTCGCTTTATAAGACGCATTTTTGTTCCCCCAAACTTTGTTGGAAAGTGGGGGTGCGTCTTATAAAGCGAACCTAGTAGCTGTGTAGTAGGAGGATTGGGGGGGGGGGCTGTGGAGAGGCTGGAGGAGGCGGCAGCGGCGGTCCCTGATCACGTGGGGTCGCTCATTATCTCCTCTAATATGCACTGCTTCCCGCTGTCAATCACAGCGGGAGCAGCGCCTATGACAGGAGCGGTCCGCAGCCCCATGTGAACAGTCAGTGCTTTCCATGCTTTCATTGCATGGAAAGCACTGATTACCCAAAGAATTTCATACTCACCTGTCTTCATATCGTTTCCTGCAGCCCGCGCTATTCCCGCTGTCTCCGCTCAGCTGTGCCGGCCTCCGGTCATGTGAGCGTCACTCATTGTGACATCATCACCGCGCGCCGCTCACAGGACTGGATTCCGGTATAGTAAATGCAAAAACCCGGCACTCAAAAGTATAATGAGAAAAATTGAAACACAGACGGTGTAGGAAGAATGAACTGTGTTTTTTATTCTCTTGCAGTCGAGCACGGTGTATAAGAATACAGTGTAACGTTTCGGCTTTTATAGCCTTCTGCAGACACTGATTTTAAACTAGATTCAAGTAAACAAATAACAGAAAAATGTCACAAAACAAATAACAATGAAATATTTCTTCACATAATTGTATACAAGAGTCAAAAATAAAAAACACAGATACAACAAATCGAACAAAAGTATCCAAGCACAATGGTGCGGAGAACACATAGTAAAGCAAGACTAGGCATACCTAGGTGCGTTTTTTGTGCTAAGAGGAAAACTGCAACATGGATAAATGAAAGCAATGTCACAACTCTGTGTGTAGAAACAAACATACAATTATTAACACATAATTGAATGTACATCCATGTAACCATACGTCCTGTCTCAGGTAAGATATACCATGTGGGGAGTAAAAAGTTACGTAACAAAAGACCATTGAGATAAAATATGAAAAAATGGAATAAGCAGGCAGCGGGGATGGAGGCTGCAGGGAGCAGTGGAGAGAGGTGAGTATGAGATCGTTTGTTATTTTTACAGAGTGCAGCATTGGAGAAAGTGTGCAAGGGTGGGGGCTGTCAGTGCCATTGGGGGGGAAAATTGTGCCAGGGTGCGGGCTGTCAGTGCCATTGGGGGGGATAATGTGCCAGGGTGGGGGCTGTCTGTTCTATGGGGGGATAATGTGCCAGGGTGGGGGCTGTCTGTTCTATGGGGGGGATAGTGTGACAGGGTGGGGGCAGTCTGTGCCAAGGTGGGGGACAGTGTGCCGAGGGGAAGCTGTCTGCCAGCTTGGGGGTACAGTGTTCCAGGGTGGGGGCTGTCTGTGCCATCATGGGGGGACAGTGTGCCAGGGTGGGGGCTGTCTGTGCCAGCTTGAGGGGACAGTGTGCAAGTGTGCGGGCTGTCTGTGCCAGCTTGAGGGGACAGTGTGCCAGGGTGGGGGCTGTCTGTGCCAGCATGGGGGAACAGTGTGCCAAGGTGGGGGCTGTCTGTGCCAGCATGGGGGCAGTGTGCCAGGGTGGGGACTGTCTGTGCCAGCATAGGGGGCAGTGTGCCAGGATGGGGGCTCTGTATGCCAGCATTGGGGCCCTGTGTGCCAGGGTGGGGAACAGTGCATCCGCATGGGAAGGACAGTACGCCAGCATGGGGGACATACATACCAGCATGGGGGGTCGTGTACGAGGATGGGGGACATATATACTGATTATAAGGTGGACACTGGTATTATAAGACGGACCCCACATAACATTAAACTTTTTTTTTTCTCTTTTCCTTCATCAAATTTGGGGGTGCGTCTTATAATCAGGTGCATCTTATAAAGCGAAAAATACGGTAATAGCTCAAAAAGATGGAAATGCAATATATTAGTTGATACACCAGTATATGCCAAGCATAATTATCAGTATGGTATTATAGTATTAACAGTGTGGTATTAAAATTTGTTGATATATTATTGCCCAACCACAAATGAATAGTTAACAAAAATCCACTGCCTATATTAAAGTACACATGCAATCAATGCATGTAAACATTCAACATGTGCATAAGCACATTACAGAAATTTCTCATTAAAGCAAGGTCTGGGGAACTTGCTATCTACCTTATGGAGAGGAGTTTGCCTGCAACCATAAAAAGACAGTTAAAGGGATCCTGTCAACACCAACTAAGCTATTAAAACAAGTCCCTGCAGCATCCTATCACTAATCTCGCACTCCTTTTGTCTCCTAAAAGCATCCTGTGAAAGTGCATAAAAACGATTTTATACTCACTCATTAGTGATTATAATTAGCAGGGGCTATATTCTTTAGCTCTTAGGGCGTGTTGTTTTGCAGCCTCGAGGATCCACCCTCTCTCTCTCTGTGCTGCTTTGCTTGTGCAGGCTTTGCCCTCCCCCTCTCTATCACTCACAAAATGCAAATAATTAGTCCTGCCTTCAGCTGCACATCACAGAAGAAGCTGCAAAGAGAAGGTGAATCCTGGAGCCTGCAAAACAACATGCCCTAAGGGCTAAAGAATATAGCCCCTGCTAATTATAATCCCTAATGAGCAAGTATTAAAACGTTTTTATGCACTTTCACAGGATGCTTTTCGGAGACAAGAGGAGTGTGATATTAGTGATTGGATGCTGCAGGGACATGTTTTGGCAGCTTAGGTGGTGTTTTGGAGGTGACAGGATCATTTTAAGTAGGTAAGGAGATTTAAAGCCACATCCCTCCTCTAGGAAATATGCAAATTTGCACTTCAGTAAAGAAGTAGTTTGGGGTTCTGATCTGGCACAAATCCCTAGATATATTGAAAAGCTTGTCAGAACGCGACTATGACTTTGAGGAGCTACTTAAAGGTGGCGCTGGAGTTCATCCACTTCCTTACTGAAGTGCAAATTTGCATATTTCCTAGAGGAGGGATGTGGCTTTAAATCTCCTGTGAGGTAGCAACCGGGGAACCCGCTTGCAAAACGACAAGAACACGTGTTTATAAGGTTAACCAATGTCTACCCGTTTATTTTCACATATTAATCACATAACCCGGGTAGCATGTTTGACACATATCACATTGATTAACAACACTTTACATAAATACACCATACATTTACATTTAACATCACATAACACTTATATTGCACATAACGTTTTATAGTAACCCGGGACCTTTAGCCATCTCTGTCCCCATTGGAGCTCTACTAATAGCTCCCATGGTGGCTACGGCCTCCGGCCTACTTACACTATACATAAGTTACAGTACGATGATGACCCTTCCGGGTTCATAACAGGGATTGGCAAACCCTAGTAACCCGTGGGGCTGCGGCCTCCGGCCTAACCACGCGTTACCCAGTACGGGAGCCCTTCTAACCCCTGCTTCTGACCTTCGTTACATACGCCTCAACGGGCCCTGTGGGTCCCAATGGCGGTACCTGCCGCCTGGCTTTAGTCACCCCAGCATGATGATATACATTCACCCGTAGTCAGGAATCCTGCCTGACCGGGACCTTACACACCGTATGTGATCCATCATTCAAACGTCCATGGATCACACACCTGCTCACAGCCCACATCCATGGACTGTGGCCCCTCCATGGCCCATTACAGGGATTGGCAAACCATAGTACACGGGAACCTCTACATCCGTTACCTACTAGGAGCCCTATTACCCCTGTCTCTGGCACCACAGGTACACCCACACCATTAGAGGTCGTGGTTGAGGGATCAGGTACCCTCTGCATGCAGCAGGGCAAGCCTCCCTCTCGTCCCAAGGACGGAACGCCTCCAACATCATCCATACCAGCTGGGTCACTGTCTCTCCACATGATTATACATGGGTCTTACATAGGTCATCATCTCTCATTCAGGGCCATTACTTAAGCCCTCATACACATAGTTAAACACATTGTTTCATCAGGTCCTTTAACTGAGCACTCTGACTCGGACCTAAAGGCGGTCTATGCCCGCCTGGCACACTACATACAATTGCCTCCAAGGGCTACATACATTCCGGTTCATCAGGACCTTTAACGGACTCCACTGAGTCGGTCCCAAGGGCGGTCTATACTCGCCTAACATGATTTACACACTGGGTGCACAGTTCACACTATCGCTCGGGAACTGCCTTCTTACCGGGCACGGATCCGGGTCTCGCTACCTGTGTCACAGGTTCCACCAGGCATCCCCACAGGCTCCTTTCCCGGGCGTGTTTCACCCCACGCCCGGACCAGTATCCACCAGGTTCAGCCACGGCTTCCCCCTCCAGGTGCGGACACGACCACGGACCTCGGCACCGGCATGGAGCTAGCATGCTCCCATCATGTACTCAGAGCCTCCAGACTGCTCTGCACTTGGCTGGTCTCAGCTTCCATCTGAATCAATCTCAGCTTCCAAGATCCATCTCAGCCTCCAGAATCAATCTCACAATCACTCAGGTGGCCGGCTCTTATCGTGCCAGCCACTCCCACATGGACACACCCCCTCAGCTGCTTGTAATCAGCCTGTCACACAGCTCAGGTTAACTCCCTGTGTTCCTGGTTGTCAGCACTCATTCATTACATCCTATTCCTCATGGATCTCATCCCACTCTCACTGCCGCTCATTAGGCTCATGAAACCTCATTGTGTTCAGGTTGGTTCACACAGTATTATCATCACAGGAAAACCGGCCAGTGTGCACAGGATCATCCTCTGATCCTACATGTGATGTATCCCGGCCATGCGGATCATGCCGGCGGTGCCTCACACTCCTTACATACTTAACTTTCTTCTTATTTTTGCTGGCAAACTCCTCTCCATAAGGTAGACAGCAAGTTCCCCAGACCTCGTCTTAGCCCACTCACACAGCCAGTTCAGAACATTCCACACACTACACTGATGAGGGGCAGTTACTCCAAAACGCAGCGTCTGTAGTTTGGGGTTCTGATCTGGCACAAATCCCTAGTCATATTTAAAGGCTTGTCAGAAAGCGACTATGATTTTGAGGAGCTACCTAAAGGTATCATTAAAGCAAGGCATCATTAGACAGTGTAAGGTCATACTGATATATGTGTCTGGTATATACTACTCGTGTACCAACTAATATATTGCATTTCCAAATTTTACATTTTCAACTTGTGGCAGGCATTGATCTAATGTACCGTAATTTGCACTTTTTCTACTTATCACTGTCCATTTTAGATTTTTTTCTAATAAATATTGTTTTTATTTGCTTGGTACTCAGCCTTCCTCCTGTTTATTCTATGATTGCTATACATTACTTCTTGTTTGGTGTATGATCCATGAGACCACATCAATCTAATGTAAATGATATGCAAATATGTGCGAGCGTGGTGCGATTGTGGTGCGAGTAACATGGGCTTTCTCGCGCGGGTGAAACACCCGACACAATAGCAATATATCTACAGATAAAGATCTGCAGATATAATAGCTATGTTGGGCTTTCTGCTGCTTTGACAGCAGCATTTATTGAATTTCCCGAGGATAACTGGAATATTAACCCCATGTGTAGCTTCTGTGCTGCATATCAGCCGGGAGATGCGGTTAATAAGCCGGTTATGTCGGCTTAAGCCCATGCTTCTGTCCTGCCAGGTTGTGTCCGATTTCGTCCAGACTCCCTGGACACAAACTGAGAGGACAGAATGTGAAGCTCAGAGCAATCTGACGCCATTTTCCGGGACCGCATGGAAAAGGGGCCAGAGGCTGCACACGGCGTAGAGCAAGTGGAGGACGAGGAAGGAGCCGCATTTATAAGATGAGAGGAGGGGGACCCCAATCATTTTGCAACCACCAGGGCCCCACTTGTGTCAGGCTCCTTCCCCTCCTTGCCCCAGAAGCCTCAGCCTGCCATCCAGCTAGAAGCTCCCATGGGGATGGGGATCCCGATGCCCTTACCTCCTTCACGACGGCCGTTTGTCGGTCATGCGCACCCTGCTGCATTCTCCAGCTTTCTGCGAGGTCTTAGACATCCCTGTCGTCAAGCTACAAGATTTGGAATTAATCCTGCCGGGCCCTGCTCCAGCTCCGGTGTGATTCAGGGGCCCGCTCAAACGGGCTACTAGAAGAGGAGGCCGAGGACAAGGAGTTTCCTCCTCTTTTTGCCCCCGCTGATAGACTTGAATAGTCGAGCAGGATATGCGTGTAGTTAGACAACTAAACAGTTGTTTGGTTCAAAACTGTCCTCATGCAAATCTGGTTTTACATATTGTGTAGTCATTGCTGGTGCCTTTGTTTTCTTTTACATCCTGTTTAGATTTGTGACATAGATTTTACTTGCAGTTACATTTTCTCCTGAATGGGTTGTTTTGACCCGCTTTTTCTTCTACTACAATTGGCGGGGGTATCTCCCTCCTGTAGGGGCGGTAACTTCCCTGCTTCCCCTTAGTGATTGTAGACCTCAGGTCTGCGTAAGGCTAGGGTCACACTTGGCATGACTTTTTTTGGTGCCTTAACGGAAGGTTCTCTCTCTTTCTTTATTTCTCTTCCTCACTAGCCTCTTTCTTTCTCTCAGTCTAAGGCTTTCCTCTTTAACTAGGAATCCCGGTTATCCGGAGTGGTCTGCTGAGACTTCTCATTATACTCTTGTGATGACTTTTTACTTGCAGGTTGTTCCTACCACATCATCTGACAATGCTTTTCTTCCAAATCTGCTCCTATGATACTCATAGTCTCTATTAACGTGAGGGGGCTTAACTCCCCTCGAAAACGTAAATTCACCCTCCAGGAACTAAAGTCACTGAAGAGGTGGCCTTTCTGAAGGATGCACATTTTGACAGTAGGGGGTCCTTTGGCTTCACGAATCGGAGTTATCCCACTTGCTATTCTGCCTACTCTAACAACAAAAGGGGGTGCGTAGCTATACTTCATCTCAGTGTTCTATCCAAATTTTCACCACACACACTGACCCTGGGGGTAGATATGTGGCTCTTGAGGCCCACTTAGGAAGTAAGCCACTAATCTTAGCAAATATTTATGCTCCAAATAATGGTCAACTACACTTTTTGAGGAGGGTCCTTGCTCTGATCTGCAGCCTCCCTCCGGCATCTGTTGTGTTGGGAGGGGACTTCAATGCACCCTTCTCGGAATCCTTTGACCACCTTTCGGCTGGAGGGCATCCCCCTCGGAGAGCCTAAGGGGGCTATCCCTCGAGTTCACAAAGCTGGTCAGAGCAGAGGCACTCTTTGATGCTTGGAGAGTTGACCATCACGGGGAGAAGGCTTTAGCCTATTTCACATCTAAGGCTGGGCTGCGTTTGGCTGTGTTTGTATTTGTATGAGTTTTTACCACTAAAAGCGCATCCAAACTCAACCAAAAATGCACCCATAAGGTTCAATGCAAAATGCATTGCAAATGCAATGTCATTTTGCAAAAACGCATGCGTTTTTGCAAATGCAGCCCACGTTTTGGGCTGCGTTTGCAAAAACACATGCTTTTTTCGTATTTGCAAAATGCCATGCGTTTTGCATTGAACCCTATAGGTGCATTTTTGGTTGCATTTGGATGCATGTTTGGCAGTAAAAACGCATACAAAAGCCAAACACAGGCAAAATGTTGATGTGAAAAGGCCCTTTCTCTTATTATTTGACCCTGCACTAAACTCATACAAGAATAGACTACCAAATTTTGGTAATAGTAGAAATGTATCTAGAAAGTGTCCAACCCTTTAAGTAAAATAAAAGTGAGCTTATACTATAATGTATCTGACTAAATATGCCATAGAGCAGCTGTCAAAGTGAATATGAAACAACATTAATATCTGTATGTTCTCACAGTGAATCTGTCCATATCATTTTAAGAGAGCTGTTATATGGCATCAGTAATTCTTGAAATAAAATACATAGCGTGGCAACCTTTGCCCTAATCTCGTCTTCAGCCTTGGATGCATGTCAAGCACAAAATGAATGGGAGGAATGTTATTACATTAGGTGTGTAAAAAAATGAATGACCTTGTATACAAACTTCCTGAAATAAATAACTTAACCATTACTTCAATTGTTCTTGTCCATTTTTCAGACCGCGAGAATAACTCCAGTGTTCACATTTGTATGCAATGTATCTTGTAGCATCATTTTGTTGTAACATTGAGTTTCCTACATTTTACTAAATTACACTAGACACTGTAGATGATGGTTCAGATGGCATAAACTAATAGGACTGCTATTTAGAAATTCCCTGTTTTCAAGCAATGTTTAGGGAAAATGTTCTACTTATCTGATGTTTCAGATGGCAATAGACAGACACTTAGGCTGGAAATACACTATCCGTGTGATATACGAGTAACTCAGACAAGTGTCGGATAATTAACCCTGAACTGCCTCTTCCTGTCCGGACGGGAGTGTCAGCTACTTGTGTTTATATGCAGCTTCACATTCCAGTCCTGTCAGGGAGAGGTTATTCAGGGTTAATGATCCGACACTCGTCCGAGTGACTCGTATATCACATGGACAGTGTGTTTCCAGTCTAATTAGGGTACAGATACACTGACGCGAAAGTCGGATGACTGCAATGCGAGTTTTTCTCGCATTGCAGTCGGACCAATGTTATTCAATGTCCAAGAGCACATTTGCGAGTGTTGGGCGAGTGTTTTTTTCTCATCCGATTGATGGGCGAGAAACCAATCACAACATGCTGCGACGGTATGCGATTCAAGCGCGAGACTCACCAATGCAAATTTATGGGTCCAACAAAATCACGGACTGCAGTCAAACCACACACAGACCATCCGAGCTGGACACGTTTTTTTACCACTGAAACCCTTGGAAGCTCATAATAAGTGTTGACAAGGAGGTGTTACATGACTACTCAGGAAGTAAAAGGCGGCACAAATTTGACAACTGTAGGAAGCAAGCCCCCACGGATACAGCATGGCCTACAACATAAATGTGGAGATGCTTATAGTCCTGGTCCAGGAGAGGCCAGAGCTATGGAACCCTAGAGACCAAGGGTATGCTGACAGGAGGAAGGATGTCTCATGGAAGTACATCACCAGGCAACTCTTCCCCTGTTTTGACAACAGCTGTCGGGATGTCTGGATCAACCTTGGTAATGTATCATTCTTCCAAATTTCAAAATCAACTGTAATGTCAATAGAGGGGTCAGTGTGTAATGGGTGATGTATGTACAAATTGCAAACAATGGGTTTTTCAATTATGCAGTGGACATGGTAGCTAAGTGGTGGCACAGTTGCCATGACCAATACCACCAGAAGCTGAACAGAGTGCCACCCAGTGGCTCAGATGCACCGAGGAGGAGGAGGGTTTACATTCACTTCCAGCGCTTATCATTCCTGGAACCTGTGATGCACCTGAGACCATATGTATATTTAATTTAACTTTGTTGCCAGGATAAGTGTGTGTGTTTATAAACAAGTGTAGTGATTATTGTTATTTCTTCAATCATAGAACTGTTACTAACTTGAGGCTCACTTCAGCCTCTGAGTCCGAGCCCCATATTGAATAAACAGCAGAGTTGGCTTACAAGGATGTGGGCCCATCTGTGTCCCGTGAAGAAACACATGCCTCATCTAGTGCTGGCATCCCGGACTCTCGGTCCTCTGAGGAGCCAGCACAGGGGCCACTATTGACATCTGGGCAATCCCAGCCACCAGGAGACCGAGGGCATAGAGCCGCAGCCACCTTGCCCATGGCCAGGTCTCCCCGATCCTCACCACTGATATGCTGCTCCAGGCGTCAGAGGCAGTTCTCATCCACCAACCTCTGGCGCAACGTGAACACGGGGGTCTTGTAGTGCGATGATGGGGAGGAAGCCTTTGCACACAGCCTCAGCAGCTATTTGAGTGATATACCGCACCTCCTGAGGCTGCGTGCAAGGGCTGCCATCCAAATTGTCCTAGATGCTTGTATGCCACCCAATCATCCATGATTAGTCTTCAACATGCTGGAGCAGTGGCAGAACTCACCAGATAATGTACTGGACAGGACCAACACCCAGCAGCCAGCACCACCATCAGCCTCATCATCATTACAGGCCTCACAAAGTCGTGGGAGACCTCCAATGCCTTGTCCACTGTGACCCCCATTTCGGCAAATGCTACATTTGCCAAATGCCCCTCCAGTCGGCCTCATGCCACACACCCAACATGGTGCACAAGAAAATACGAGGTCAACACACCACCAAGCTGGCATTGTGGCCACCGTTACACAATCTCGGGACCAACAAGCTCTGGCAACCACGTCAGACAACCCTGATTGTTACACTGGCCAACACTTTGGGGAAGCATGTCAGACACCAACTCAGCTGTATCAGGGTGGCCATATTGTGTAGCAGAGGGGGGCGTTAGTGCGCATGGCACAAACCATGACACAACACACAGACGCAGCTGTAGCCAGACAACAGCAAGATCACATACGGTGCATTTTGCAAAGAAATAGGCCTTCATATGTTCCCAACAGGCCCTTACGAGAAGACCTACCCCAGGCTCTAGATGTGCTAAATGTGCAGGGTAGCCAGGGAAGTGACAAGGGCCACACAAAAACCCAAAACACACTACCTACACAAACCTGTAGAATTTGATTTTGTTTAGTGTACCCTTTTGAATAGGGCTCATGCTCATATGCTGTGTGTGTTTATTTTATTTGTTCATTTGTACCCATGACAAAAAAACGTAACATAAATAAAATATGTTTCTTTTGATATGTTTTTAGTTGTATGAATAACATGTTTTTCAAAAAACAAAACAAAAATCTGTGTTTTCTTCACACGTAACAGATAAGCAAAGGATAATTTGAACACTAAACATTATATGTTTGGAGTCACACAATGCATGCTGTATCGTTGTTTGAGCAAACATTAATCCAGGCATATTGATGATGTTTTCGGTAACCAAACATTTACGGGCCAGTCACAAAGTCATCCAGCCAGGGAACTGATCCTTCAGTTTTCCAAGAAACCCACCACATAAGATACACAATCAGTACATCACAACATGGTTAAGGTGTTTTGAATGGTTAAAACCACATGTATGGAGCTCCTAATGGCATGACACCCCTTAACACACAAATGAAAGTAATGCCAACATAAGTGTGAAGAGAAGCCATTTCTCAGGTGTGATACTTTACAGCATTTGGGTATTCTGCTATGTGAGGCTAGGCCGCAGAACGAACAAATGTCAAATGTGGGTTTGGTCATCATGCTATATGCATAATATTTATCAGGATGACAGTATAAATAACCATACAGCCTATGAAAATGGCCATGAGACATGCGCTGCAGGAGCAATGGATGGACCCACATTGGATGCCGCATCCATGGATCGGACACGGTAGGGTAGAGAGTGCCGTACCGCCTGGATATAACCCAATTAAATAACACCCACACAGTGGTGTTTAGGGGCAGATTATTCTACATTCTGTAGTCAGCTGCACACGTATACAACACAGAGGGGATAGAGGGTCAGCTCAATGCACACATATGTACATGGGAAATATAGTCCAATTAGCCCTGATTGGCACACAGCATTTATCTCACAATTGACACACATTGTAGGCAATTCTAAGGCTAATTTAATTCAAAAATTGCATGTGTTGCGCGGATTGCACACGCACCACACACGGATTACAGTCGGATAGCTGTCGGATGTGATCAGAGAAAATGTCAGAAAGTCGCATAGCAGTTGGATGCAAAACTGACCAAAAACGGACATCACTCGTAAGACTCTCGGGAATGACAATCAGATCGCATTTTTCCTCGCCAGTTTATTTTCACCCTTAAAATACTGCTACCAATCCATGGTTGCATATGTGACCTGTATTTGGTGCAAACTAACAGACCTGATATTTAGAAATTTGCTGTATTCAAGTGATGTGTGGGGAAGATTTTCTACCTAGCAGATGGCAATATACCGTATTTTTCTGATTATAACACGCACTTTTGTTCCCCCAAATTTTGGGGGAAAGTGAGGGGTGCGTTTTATAATCTGAATATATGAATCTTAAACTGCATGGGAGGTGTGGGCAGCTCTGTAACCTGTGAGGGGGCTGGGGCAGGCTGGTGTAGGCTGGAGGAGGCAGCGGGAGGTCACGTGCCACTCTTATATAATTTGTACTGCCGCTGTCTATCACTGCGGTACTGAAAACGCACCAAGGTGATGGACTGGGGGAGAGGCGTATATTATATATTATATGTGCCTGTACCCCTCCCCCCCATAGATTGCACAGGCTCTCCCCCCTGTGCTGGCTATGGCCCCCATGCTGCTGCCCATAGTAAAATAAAAAAGACTTTACTTACCTTCTCCAGCGCTGTCGTCATGTCTCTATGCTTGCCTCTGTGATCGGGCATGCAGAGATGATGTCACTCTGCTGTACTGATCACATAACCGGCATTACCAAGAACCAGGAAGTGGAGGAGCGCAGTGGCATGGAGGGAGACACTCGGAGGACAGCGCTGGAGAAGGTAAGTAAATTATTTTTTATTTTACTGCGGACACAGCATGGGGGTCCATAGTCACCAATAGGGGATGTGTGCCAGCAACAGGGGATGTTTGCCAGCACTGGGGGACATGTGCTAGCACTGGGGGACGTGTGCCATCAATAAGGGATGTGTGCCAGCACTGGGGGACATGTTCCAGCACAGGGGGACATGTGCCATCAATAGGGGATGTATGCCATCAATAGGGGATGTGTGCCATCAATAGGGATGTGTGCCATCAATGGGGGATGTGTGGCATCACTGGGAAATATGTGGCAGCACAAAGGGGCTATATCCAATATAAGGGGGCCATATCCAGATAAAGGGGGCTAATTTTAGGATAGGGGGCTATATCCAAGGATGAAGGACAGTGTACCAGGATGAGGGGGCTATGAGGGACATATACCCTAAATGACTTATTAGACAGACCCTGGCATTATAAGAAGAACCCCATTTAACACCAAAACATTTTTTTCTCTTTTCCTTCACCAAAATTTGGGGGTGCGTCCTAAACTCAGGTGCATCTTATAAAGCGAAAAATGCGGTATATATATTACACATAGCCACCAGAAATGTGATCTTAGTACTAGGAATCTAATTACATCTCTGGTGGCTACGTGTAATTAGATGTGTGTTGTCAATATTGTATCACTGATCAATGTTATTTGTTTATTTTCTGTACATAGACATTTATATTATTTTTCTTCACATGTTCAAGCTCTCTGAAGAAGGACCAAGATTAAAGAACTGAAATGTTTGTGTATATCTAATTTTTTATTTATAATTGTAGGACTCAGCACATCTGTTATAGATCACCATTAGTTAATAAACAGTGATGAGCGAGTACGCTTGTGACTACTCGGTACTCGGTACTCGGGCTACTCGGCAAGTACCGAGTAATCTCGCGATACTCGTGCTGTACTCGGGGTCCTCATCCCTGCATGTTGGCGCTCTTTAGAGAGCCAGCCCACATGCAGGGATTGGCTGGCAGTCACTGCAATGCCACAGCCCTGTTAGTTGTGGCATTGCAGTGATTGGCCGTCCCGCACAGCGTGACCGAGCCTTTATAAGACCCGGCCACGATGTGCTCTGCACACAGCCATCCAGAGAGTCAGTGTAGGGAGAGTGTCTGCTGCTGCTTAAGGGACAGATTTGCGGCCCTCATAGGTAGATACGGAGCAGGGCTGCAAACTGCTGCTGACCAGAACAGTGCTTCTCAGGACTAATCTAGGAGGATATAGGCAGGGTGATCCAGATCGGAGTCCAAGCCTTCCAGTGACCAGAACAGTCCTCAGGAGACTGTTGGAGCTGACTAGCTGTATACAGGCAGGGTCTAATATCCATATCCAGCTTTCCTGTGACCAGAACAGTCAGGAGACTGTTGTAGTTGACTAGCTCTATAAAGGCAGGGTCTAATATCCAGCTTTCCTGTGACCAGAACACTCACCAGACTGTTGTAGTTGACTAGCTCTATACAGGCAGGCTCTAATATCCAGCTTTCCTGTGACCAGAACAGTCACCAGATTGTTGTAGTTGACTAGCTCTATACAGGCAGGGTCTAATATCCAGCTTTCCTGTGACCAGCACAGTCACCAGACTGTTGTAGTTGACTAGCTCTATACAGGCAGGCTCTAATATCCAGCTTTCCTGTGACCAGCACAGTCATCAAACTGTTGTAGTTGACTAGCTCTATACAGTCAGGCTCTAATATCCAGCTTTCCTGTGACCAGAACAGTCACCAGATTGTTGTAGTTGACTAGCTCTATACAGGCAGGCTCTAATATCCAGCTTTTCTGTTACCAGCACAGTCACCAGACTGTTGTAGTTGACTAGCTCTATACAGGCAAGCTCTAATATCCAGCTTTCCTGTGACCAGAACAGTCACCAGACTGTTGTAGCTGTATACAGGCAAAATACGCAAGGGCGTTGGCAAGGAACAAGGAAGTGGACATGATGGTGGTGGAGGCAGAGGCCGAGGTCATGTGCAAGCACTAATTTCGCAACAACAAAGTGGCACATCTACTCGCTCGCACGTCCTGTCCCAAATTCTTGGGGCCGCAGCAGTACACCTCTCTTGAACCAAGACCAGTGTCAACAGGTTGTTACTTGGATAACGGATAATGCTTCAAGTCAGATTGGCACCTCCACAAACACCCTGTCTTCCACACGGTCAAGTGTCAGTAGCCGTGATACTGCACCGCACATTTCCCAACCTAATCTTCCTTCCTACCACCAGGCCGAGTACACGTCCACGGACATTACTGATCCCTCACTTGGACACTCGGAAGAGCTGTTCACGTATCCATTCGCTCCTGTTGAAGTGGGTGATGAGGAGATGGTATGCACAGATGCCCAAATATTTGAGCGGCCACGTTCTCACGAAGGGAACGTTGGCAACATGTCTCAACAAGGGGTGGACGATGATGAGACACAATTGCCAGGAAGTCAGGAGGAGGATCAGAATGCGGAAGAGGAAGACGACGTGGTGGATGATCCAGTAGCTGACCCAACCTGGCAGGAGGATATGCAGAGCGAGGACAGCAGTGCACAGGGGGAGGGAGGCTTGGCATCCCAACAGGCAGTAGGAAGCAGGGTCGTGTCCGCAGGCAGAAGGCAGGCAACCGTTCCCCGGAACAACAACACGACACAAGGTGCCTGTGCAAATGTTAGGTCTTGCATAGTCTGGCAGTTTTTTAAGTTGGCTCCAGATGACTCTAAAAAGGCCATTTGCAACACCTGCCATGCCAGCATCAGCAGGGGTACGAAAACTAGCAGCCTGACCACCACCAGCATGATCAGGCACAAGTCAGCCAAGCACCCGACTTTGTGGGAAGTACAATAGAGTCGAGGAGCGGTGATTGCTGATGTAACTGCTACGTCTTCTCGTGTTGTGCATGCGAGCCAATCCCCTGTCCATACTGCCCACGAACAAGCCTCCGTCCATGCACCTGAAGTTGCCCACGCACAAATAACACCCCCATCAAGCACGTCCTTGTCCCAGCGCAGCGTTAAATTATCCATTCAAACCTTTGAATGCAGGCGCAAATACGCTGCCAATGCCCCACATGCCACAGTCCTAAATGCTCACATTTCGCGACTGCTTGCGCTAGAAATGTTACCTTTCCGGCTGGTGGAGACGGAAGAATTCCGCGACCTGATGGCGGCTGCTGTCCCACGTTACTCGGTCCCCAGCCGCCACTATTTATCCAGATATGCTGTCCCCGCATTGCATAACCACGTGTCGCAAAGCATCACACGTGTCCTGAACAACGCTGTTTCAGCCAAAGTCCACCTAACCACAGACACGTGGACAAGTGCTTGTGGGCAAGGCCGCTACATCTCCTTGACGGCACACTGGGTTAATATTGTGGAAGCTGGGACCCAGTCTGAGCGAGGGACGGAACACGTCCTTCCCACACCAAGGATTGCAGGCCCTACCTCAGTCAGGGTTTCACCCACACTCTACAGATCCTGAATGTCATGCTTCTCAGCCTCCTCCTCCTCCTGCACATCCTCATCCACTTTACCCTCCACACCAGTCCCAAGCTGGAAGCACTGCAGCACTGCCTCTGTGAAGCGGCAACAGGCTGTGCTGAAGCTAATATGCATAGGTGACAAACCCCACAATGCACAAGAGGTGTGGACAGCTCTGAAACAGCAGGCAGATCACTGGCTCACACCTCTGAACCTAAAGCCAGGAAAGGTCGTGTGTGACAGTGGCCGGAACCTGGTGGCAGCTTTGAGGCGAGGCCAGTTGACGCATCTTCCATGCGTGGCCCATGTGCTCAACCTGGAGGTTCAGCGGTTTCTAAAGTCATACCCAGAGCTGTCTGATCTGCTGGTAAAAGTTCGCCGCCTGTCTGCACATTTTCGCAAGTCACCTGCTGCTTCAGCCGGCCTTGCCGGCTTTCAGCGCCGTTTGCGTCTTCCGGCCCACAGACTGGGTTGTGATGTCCCCACGCGTTGGAATTCAACTCTGCACATGTTGGTCAGGATATGTGAGCAGAAGAGGGCAGTTTTTGACTACCTGCATCACCTAAGCCGTCGGGAAATGGGTCAAACTCCACACATAACACCTGAGGAGTGGAGATGGATGTCTGACCTATGTACCGTCCTCAAAAACTTTGATGGTGAGCGGCGATGACGCCATTATTAGCATCACCATACCGCTACTCTGCCTCATAAAACGGTCTCTGCTGAAAAACAAAGATGATGCATTGCAGGCGGAGCGCGATGACTTCGAGCAAGAAACAGTAGTGGGTGTGGGTGATAACACACAGCCCAGCCTCATCTCATCACAACATGCAGTGGAGGACTATGACGAGGAGGAGGAGGAGGAGGATGAAGACATGGAGCAACTCTCTGGCCAAATTGAGGATATGACATGCACACCAGTCATACCCTCGATTCAGCGTGGCTGGCCAGAGGACAGGAGAGATGAGGAGGAGGAGGAGGATGAGGACAGCATGTTCAGTCATCGTGTTGGTCAGGATACTGAAGTGATGGCTGTTAAGAGTCTGGCGCACATGGCTGACTTTATGGTAAGCTGCCTGGCTCGTGACCCTCGCGTTCAGAACATCTTGGCCGACAATCAGTACTGGTTGGCAACACTCTTAGACCCACGCTACAAGGAGAACTTTATGTCTCTCATTCCTGAGGTGGAGAGGTCAGCCAAAAAACAGCAGTTCCAGAAGGCCATAGTCACGGAAGTAGGCAAAGCATTCCCCTCACAAAACGCTAGCGGCATAGGTCAGGAATCGGTGGACAACCAAGGCGTACGGCCGAGAGGGGCACAAGTCCAATCCGCCAGAGGTAGGGGAACAGTCTTTACGATGTGGGACAGTTTTCTCAGCTCCTCACGTACCACAGCCCCTGAGGTGCGGGGTAGTTTGGCCAGATGCTGAAGGAGTACCTTGCAGATCGAACAACTGTACTGCGAGATTCCTCTGTGCCTTACAATTATTGGGTCTCCAAGCTGGACACGTGGCATGAATTGGCTCTCTACGCCTTGGAAGTCCTGGCCTGCCCTGCCGCTAGCGTTTTGTCAGAGCGTGTTTTCAGTGCCGCAGGTGGAATCATTACTGATAATCGCACCCGCCTGTCAACTGAAAATGCTGACAGGCTGACTCTGATCAAGATGAACAAAGGTTGGATTGGGCCAGACTACACCACACCACCAACAAATGACAGCGGAATTTAAATTTTGTTATGGGAATTTGCCATGTACCTCCACTCACCCATGGGTAAACACTTCTGGACTTTGGCTAATCGCTGGACTGCTCCTCCTTCTCCTCATGTGCCACCATGATGACCGTTACAATAGTTAGGCTGTTGTTTCAGGTATACCCCCAGTGGTAAATTTTTTCGCCCATTCTTTTAGAATGGGCATTACAACAACTGGAGACCCGCTCCTTTTCAATGGGAAAAATGTTTTGAGGCCCTCATGCATGTCTCTATCCAGGGACAATGTGGAGCCTCCCAATTTTTAGCTGCCCTGCCAAAGGGCTATACTACAATACACCCACTTCAGGTTTACAGGCCGTCATGCATGTCTGTATGTATGGGTCATTGTTGAACCTCCCAATTTTTGGCTGCCCAGCCAAAGGGCTATACTACAGTACACCCACTTCAGGTTTACAGGCCCTCCTGCACGTCTGTATCCAGGGGCATTGTTGAACCTCCCAATTTTTGGCTGCCCTGCCAAAGGGCAATACTACAATACACCCACTTCAGGTTTACAGGCCCTCCTGCACGTCTGTATCCAGGGTCATTGTTGAACCTCCCAATTTTTGGCTGTCCTGCCAAAGGGCAATACTACAATACACCCACTTCAGGTTTACAGGCCCTCCTGCACGTCTGTATCCAGGGGCATTGTTGAACCTTCCAATTTTTCGCTGCCCAGCCAAAGGGCAATACGACAATACACCCACTTCAGGTTTACAGGCCCTCATGCATGTCTGTATGCATGGGTGATTGTTGAACCTCCCAATTTTTGGCTGTCCTGCCAAAGGGCTATACTACAATACACCCACTTCAGGTTTACAGGCCCTCCTGCACGTCTGTATCCAGGGGCATTGTTGAACCTCCCAATTTTTGGCTGTCCTGCCAAAGGGCTATACTACAATACACCCACTTCAGGTTTACAGGCCCTCCTGCACGTCTGTATCCAGGGGCATTGTTGAACCTCCCAATCTTTGGCTGCCCTGCCAAAGGGCAATACTACAATACACCCACTTCAGGTTTACAGGCCCTCCTGCACGTCTGTATCCAGGGTCATTGTTGAACCTCCCAATTTTTGGCTGTCCTGCCAAAGGGCAATACTACAATACACCCACTTCAGGTTTACAGGCCCTCCTGCACGTCTGTATCCAGGGGCATTGTTGAACCTTCCAATTTTTCGCTGCCCAGCCAAAGGGCAATACTACAATACACCCACTTCAGGTTTACAGGCCCTCATGCATGTCTGTATGCATGGGTGATTGTTGAACCTCCCAATTTTTGGCTGTCCTGCCCAAGGGCTATACTACAATACACCCACTTCAGGTTTACAGGCCCTCCTGCACGTCTGTATCCAGGGGCATTGTTGAACCTCCCAATTTTTGGCTGTCCTGCCAAAGGGCTATACTACAATACACCCACTTCAGGTTTACAGGCCCTCATGCACGTCTGTATCCAGGGGCATTGTTGAACCTCACAATTTTGGACTGCCCTGATAATGGAAAATACTACAATATACCCACTTCCTCAAAATGGGCACATTATGTCAAGACAGGGCTTCATGTACGTCTCTTCTCAGGGACATTGGAGTGCCGCACAATGTTTTCACGTAAAATCTTTCAAGCAATCACAAAAAGTAACATACACCAGCTGTATCTCACTATTGGGTATGTGCCCTTAACATTTCCACCCTGAATATTCATTTTGGTGTCATTTTGGCGTGACACTCGGACAACATTGTTCACAGCTGTGACTTTTGAGTGAGAAATGCTTACAGGTGTCTTCCCCATGGTGTTGCCATGTCATTTGAGCACTCTTCTAAGACTTTTGTGACATTTTTAGGGTTTCTACATGCTGCCGGCGGTCATTTCATAAAAATACTCGGGTCTACCATGGGATAACATTGGCTCGGTGCTCGGGCCGAGCACACGAGTATCTTGGGATGCTCGGCCCGAGCATCGAGCACCCGAGCATTTTGGTACTCGCTCATCACTATTAATAAACCAATCCAATATAATAGTAAAATTTATTTTATTGATAAACTATCAAGTGCACATATAAAATTTCTTGATAAAAATATCAGAAAATGAGGGCTTTAGTTGATGAAGGCTTTAGTAACTCCTGTGTGTTGGATTCTGACTTGAAGTGACTTGTTGGAAAAATCTTGTAGGGGTCCAGAGGTACTGGAAATGGTTCTTACTGTCTAAAATGAGTAAAGATACTATTTTTAGGGATTTTTTGTGTAAATCTTGTGAAAAAAACTATTAAGATTGTTATTTCATCGTATACACTCCCTCCCTAAGAGGATCAATTTGTCACAATAATCAGGTTTGGCTGACTGGAGCAACTTCTCTTGCTGAGTTTGGCATTTAAAATTGTTGCGCACACCTACAACAATAACGCCTATTGTTAATGTTTTAAAATTGGTCTGAGAACAATGTTGATAGATTGTCTACATACCTACTTGATGCAGTGATTTGTGTAAACCAAGGATTTCCTTGATACCCCGAGTGGGTGTTTAGACGTTATTTTTATATACCTGCAGAGAGGTGATATATGGTGAATATCCACTTACGGTATTTAACCCTAATTAGATGACTTTTACCTGCTTTGCTTGCTATATATGAGGGTTGTTACCTTGGGATGGCTCAGTTTTTTGTCAAGCCAAATACAGATGTATCTATCAAATAATGCACAGATGACACTTTAGTAGGGTTTGAAATAACTGTATAACAATACCTATAGAGAAGTGATAAATGGTGAAGATCAATTAAATGATCACCTGGGGGTGATTTTTACCTGCTGTGCTTAATATCTGAGGGTTATAACCCCAGGAGGGCTTGGTGTCTTAGTCTGGCCATAAAGTGATTTCCTGTCAATGAATACACAATAGGTTTTTTAGTAGGGTTTGTATTATATTGTACCTATTGTGCATTCATTGAGGTTACTAGAACACTCTTTTCAGGACCTATGAGCAGCAACAAAATTAACTAATTATAGCTATAGCAACAGATATAGCCAGCTCCAGTGTTATCTGAGATTTAACTTACTTTAGTATATCTAATTTTGTGTCACCCAATGAAAAACACACAAAAAAGCAAAACTTCAGAGTGCAAAGCATTTTTCTCATTGGATCTAAGGTGATGAAACCTCTTCGTACATGTACAATTAGGAAGTGCCAGCCTATAACATATTTTATTCTACAAGGCTCTGCAGTAGTGATGGGTAAACTCCCAATGCTCGTGATCGGGATACTCGCCCAGACATTTTTGTAAAGTCTGAGTTCGGTGCTGCACGTAACTCGAACTTGTCTTCGAATCCCGAGCTTCGACTTTACAGTTATGGGATGGGGCGGAGGGGCTGTAAAATATATTTAATACACATTATCAATATACTTACCAGGTCCAGTGGCATGCGTCCTATCGTCCCGGTGTCCCGGCCACTTCCATTTTCGGAGCCGCTCATTAACTTTGGGGATATTCACGGCACGGCAGAGAACTCGCCAGTTTTCGGCTGTGTTCGTGGAGACATCAGGGTTCATCCGGGTTCATGGCTCAGCTGTGAACTCGATTGGACTCTGATTGTCACTGTCAGTCTCAGCTTGCTTGTCGTTCTGAACAGATGTTTGTCCATTTAGAGTGATGAAGCAGAGCTGACATTGCTTTGCCTAGGGACTACGTCAGAGGGTTTTATTTTCAAATAAAGATGGAGTCTCTAAATGTGCTTTCTGTTTTATTTCTAATAAAAAAAATGTATCTATGTGTTGAGTTTTTTTTTTACTGTTCATTGAAATTCATGGTGGCCAGCTCTAATTTGGTGTGACACCATTAATTTTAGTCTTAGTTCCAGCTAAGAATACAAAGCTGGTATTAACACCTTATTAGCCAGTGTGCCACCCCCCACCAGGGCCACTGGAAGAGCAGGGTAACATGCCTGGAAATTGCGCTACGATATTGGGCTTCCTTGTATTTTCATTGCCAGCCAAAGTAAAGTCAGACAGCTGGGGGTGGCAGCCCATATCTGTCCGCTTAATCTGTGCCGAGAATCAAAAATACAGCAGAGTAATGTCATTTTTAATTATTTATTTATTTTTACACTACTATATGTGTGACAGACCTAGCAGCCAATCACAGACGCTGACAGAGAATGGGCATCTGTGATTAGCTGTTGGAGTAACCTGGAATATGCACATACATTCTAGATGCTAGAAGGTATGGGCTCGTTTCAGGTTACTCCAGCAGCCAATCACAGATGTCCACTCTCTGTCACAGCATCTGTGATTGGCTGTTGGGCCCTTCACAGACTGACTGACATCAAAGTAATGTAAAAATAAGTAATTTAAAGAAATCACATAGCGCTTCATGGTATTTTTTATTCTCAGCGCACATAAAGCGGACAGTTACGGGCTGCCACCTCCAGCTGCTTGGCTTTACCTTGGCTGGCAATTAAAATACAAGGAAGCACATTTTTTTTAAATTATTTTAATATATAATTTTTTAAAAAGTACATGGGCTCCCTCCATATTTTGAATACCAGCCAGGTAAAACCAGGCAGCTGGGGGCTGAGATTTTCATGGTGGTAATGCCCAAGCGTTCTGGGTTCCCCACTCTGAAAACTGCAGCCTGCAGCCACCACTGAAAATGGGGCATTCATTGTAGTGCCATTTCCAGTCGCTTTACCTGGCTCTTAAAGTGGCCCTGGTAGAGATGGTACACTGGGTAATAAGAGGTTAACACCAGCTTTGTATTGCCAGCTGGTGTTAAGCCCAAGTTAGACCCGGCCATTAAGATTCTCAAATAAATGGTTAAAAGACACAACACAGAAGAAACGGTTTTTATTAGAAATGGAACAAAAAACACATTTAGGGACTCTATCTTTATAAGAAGAAAAAAATTCTCTCCAACTTAATCCATGTCTTCGTACTTCACCTCTGCTATATCTTTGCTAGTAAACAAACACCGTTTGCTAGCAAAGAGAGCAAGGCACAGAATGACAGCACAGCTGAGTGCTGTGTATGGAGCTGAATGCAGATTACTTGAACAGCCAATCACAGACACCTGGGGCCCAGGGCATCTGTGATTGGCTGTGGAAGCAAGTGAAGTGAATATCAAGTAAGATAATCAGCGGCCGTGACAGCGGGACGGAAGGATGCATGCTGCGTAACCCGGTAAGTATAATGATTAAGTTTATTAACTATATGCTTTATTTTACAGGCCCCAGAACCAAACTTTAACACGGGGAAACCCGTGTTCAGGTTATGTGCTTGGACACTAGCTGTCCATTACCGATTCTGAATTTTACAGCTCGGGTTCACCCATCGACTACTCTGGAGGAGTGTCAGCCACCTGGAAGGAGGGTCGTTTGCCTGCTTAGTGTGGGCACAGTGGTGCAGGCTGAAGGCCTGTGACTGGAGAGGCAGTCTCATACGCACCCCTGGTACCGTCAGACAGAGGTATGATATATTAGGTAGTACGCAGGCGGACAAGTCTGTAATGTGTACAGTTTATCTTATGATTCAATATGATGTAATGTGTGGGATCTGGGTGACTGGAAAAGAAAGCTTGATGTACCATGTACAAGGACTGTTCAGGGTCTGTGGTATTACCATATCACACTAAAACACCAATCCCTCATATACAGTGGAACAAATCACTACAGTATATATATACAATATATATATATATATATATTTATATACTAAATAATTGTCTAATGTTGTCTGTCTGTCACGGAAATCGCGCGACAGACAGAGGCTGCTCCTTGGTGCCCGCCTCCGGCTGATCAATTTCCCAGGCAACGACAGGTCCTGCCATGGGAGCTAAAAGACGGAGTTGGAGCGAGCCGGCGGACGGGTGAGTATTCTCGCATCCATCTGGCTCCCCCCCGCCACCATCCTGCCCCCCTCCACCATCCTGCCCCCCCGCCGGCTCCATTCTCCCCCGCCGTCACCATTCTGCCCCCCCGCCGGCTCCATCCTCCCCCGCCGTCACCATCCGGCTTCCCCCCGCCGGCTCCATCCTGCCACCCCCGCTGGCTCCATCGTGCCCCCCCGCCAGCTCCATCCTGCCCCGCTTCCTCCATCCTGCCTCTCGGCCACCATCCTGCCCCCCTGCCTCCATCCTGCCCCACTGGCTCCATCCTGCCCCACTGGCTCCATCCTGCCCCACTCGCTCCATCCTGCCCCGCTCGCTCCATCCTGCCCCGCTCGCTTCATCCTGCCTCCCCGCCACCATCCTGCCCCGCTCACTCCATCCTGCCCCGCTCACCACCATCCTGCCCCCCATCCTGCCCCCCCACCCGCCACCATCCTGCTCCTTCGGCTCTATCCTGCCCCACTCGCTCTATCCTGCCCCGCTCGCTCCATCCTGCCCTGCCGGCTCCATCCTGCTCCGCCGGCTCCATCCTGCCCCGCTCGCTCCATCCTGCCCCCTGCCACCATCCTGCCCACCTGCCTCCATCCTTTCCCACTTGCTCCATCATGCCCCGCTTGCCCCATCCTGCCCCCCGCCACTATCCTGCTCCTCCAGCTCCTTCCTACCTTGCTCGCTCTATCCTGCCCTGCTCACTCCATCCTGCCCTGCTCGCTCCATCCTGCTCCTCCGGCTCCATCCTGCTCCTCCGGCTCCATCCTGCCCCCCTCCCACCATCCTGCCCCGCCGCCACTATCCTGCCCCACTCGCTCCATTCTGCCCCGCTTGCTCCATCCTGCCCCCCTGCCACATTCCTGCCCCAGCCTCCATCCTTTCCCGCTTGCTCCATCATGCCCCGCTTGCCCCATCCTGCCCCCCTCCACCATCCTGCTCCTCCAGCTCCTTCCTGCCTTCCTCGCTCTATCCTGCCCTGCTCACTCCATCCTGCCCTGCTCGCTCCATCCTGCCCCGCTCGCCACCATCCTGCCCTGCTCGCTCCATCCTGCCCCGCTCGCTCCATCCTGCCCCCCAGGCCAACAACCTGCTCCTCCGGCTCCATCCTGCCCTGCTCACTCCATCCTGCCCCGCTCACCACCATCCTGCCCCCCGCCACTATCCTGCCCCGCTCACTCCATCCTGCCCCGCTCGCTCCATTCTGCCCTGCTTGCTCCATCCTGCCCCGCTCGCCACCATCCTGCTCCTCCGGCTCCATCCTGCTCCTCCGGCTCCATCCTACTCCTCAAGCTTCTTCCTGCTCCTCCAGCTCCATCCTGCTCCCTCCATCCTGCCCTGCTCCCTCCATCTTGCCCTGCTCATCCCATCCTGCCCCCGCTGATCTTGCTCCCCCACCTCCATCCTGCCTCCCCGCCTCCATCCTGCCCCCTGCCTCCATCCTGCCCCCCTCCTCTATCCTGCCCCCCTCCTCTATCCTGTTCCCCCTCCACCTTCATCCATCCTGCCCCCCTCCGCCTCCATCCTGCCCCCCCTCCGCCTCCATCCTGCCCCCCCTCCGCCTCCATCCTGCCCCGCTCGCTCCATCCTGCCCCGCCCCCCAGCTCCATCCTGCCCCACTCACTCCATCCTGCCTCCCAACACAATTCTGCCCCCCCTCCCCCCCGTCACCATCCAGCCCCCCTGCTCCATCCTGCCCCCCCGGCAGTTAGCGGTCATGTGACCGATCAGCTGATCGGTTTCCCAGGCAACGACAGGTCCTAAAGGCCTGTAGGAACTAGAAGACGGAGGTGAAGCGAGCCGATAGACAGGTGAGTATCCTCACTGAGGATTATTTTACTTTTACTGTGGAGGAGCGGGGGGCCTTAGGGTGTGGAGTATCGCCATATACCATAGTGCTGCTATACATGTACTATAATGTACCGCCATATACTATAGTGTTGCTATACATGTACTGTAATGTACCGCCATATACCATAGCGCTGCTATGTCTGTACTGTAATGTACCACCATATAGCAGGGCGCTGCTATACATGTAATGTAATGTACCGCCATAAACCATAGCGCTGCTATACGTGTAATGTAATGTACCGCCATATAGTATAGTGCTGCCATACATGTGCTGTAATGTACCACCATATACCATAGTGCTGCTATATATATGTATATTTATACATATATATAGTTCACTCACGTTGACTGAACAAGCTCTGTCAGTCACAGCATGTCAACTACATACATATTCTAGAATACCCGATGCATTAGAATCGGGCCACCATCTAATATATATATATATATATATATGCACATATTGCAAAGATCTCATTGCAAAGGTGCAAGCAATGGAGTCTTTAGAGTAAAGAGCATCATTTTTTTCTCATATGCATGAGAAATAACTAGTAATTCATCTGATTTCCATATGTGTGCTCTTAGCTACCTTCCTTTTTTTGACAGCATTAGCTTGAGAGGTATAAATGGGTAAAATACATAATTTACTGCAATTACCACCATGATATTTTTCATATACTGTACATAAGTAAAATACCTTATATCTTTACATTTTTATTCGGATATGTAATCACCTCCTAAATAGGATTTCTTTATAGGTGTATAGACCAATTTAGTCATTGTAATTATATTCACATACCGTAATACAAAATTGAAAATGATTTTTTTGTTATATACAAAGGCCCCTTTCACATCTATGCATCTGCTGCGTTTTGTTCATTTGCGTTTTCTTGCGTTTTACCGCAAAAACGCATCAAAACGCATGCGTTTTTGTTCCCATTGATTTTAATGGAAACGCATGAAAAACGCATGAAAAACGCATTTAAAAACGCATGTGTGTTTCCAAAAACGCAAAACGTATGCGTTTTTGCAAACGCAGCTCAAAACGTGGCAAAGGCCTTGTTCACACACACCTGCGTTTTTGGCACTCTATGCGTTTTTTGCAGTTTTTCAAAAACGCAGGTGCGTTAACGCAGGGTACATTTGAGTGTACATGCGTTTTTCAGCTCCACTTGCGTTTTTTTCCCCCAGTCCAAAAATGCTGCATGCAGCGTTTTTTGGGTGCTGGAAAAAAACGCAGGGGTTGTTTCCAAAAACGCATGCGTTTTTTTAACATGGGGTCCTATGGGAAACGCATGCGTTAACGCAGGGCACATATAGGCACCTGTGTTAACGCATGCGTTTCCCATAGGGCCACATGTTAAAAAAACGCATGCATTTCTATAACATTGGGCCCTATGGGAAACGCATGCGTTTTTAAATGGCACATTTATGCACCCTGTGTTAACGCTAGCCTTTTTGCCTGCGTTTTTAATGAAAAATTGACAAAGTCCAAAAAGGAATCCTTTCACACACACAAGGGACATTTTTTAGCACTCTTAAAAAAAACGCATGTGGTTTAGGAGTGCTAAAAAAAACGCAAATTGTGTGTGAACAATGCCTCTCTTTGGATAATCTGCGAAAAGCATTGTTTGGCTAGGGTCACACTTGAGCCCTGGATCCGTTAAATTCTAAGTTGAAAAACTGATGGTTTTAACAAAAACTGATGCTTTTAACGGATCCATAGGCTAGGTTTGCACATAGCAATCCGTTTTTGTAAGTGTTTTCCATGACAAATCCGTTTTTTCTAGACGCTGGACTCCTCCTGCAATTGACGCGGTTGCCGTGTCATTGCTGGGTGGAGTATGGGCGTTCTCTAGTTGATGACGCTCCTGCCCGTTGCTTTGGAGCTAGTGGGAAGCGAAAGCGAGGTAGCGTCCGCGTCGCATACGGGAAACACCGGATGTGACGTCAGACGCCGAATTATCGCGGTCACGATATAAGGAGCGGTTTTACAAACAAGGACCACCCTCCTCAGACCAAACTAATGCGAAACGCGCGTTAGGGGGGCACACAGGCAGGTAATACATCTTTACCCCCTTGGTTTAACTGTGGCACTTGTCATTTATGCTGTTTTGGCAGAGGTTCATTGTGGGGCTTGTGACCTGATGTATATAGCTCTGTACACTGTGTAAGGATTAAGACTTTGAACTCTGTGTAATTTATATGAGTATAATTGTACCAAGTGGGGTAACTCCTGTCCTGTGGGTGCTTTTTGTATATCTCCATTTTTATCAGTGTTTTGATATTTGATAAATAAAAACATTTATAATTTTGATTATATTGGCCTGACTCCTGGGTTTGAATTTTTGGAATTCCGTTTTTTCTAGGTTGCATTTTTTGCCTCCTGTGCCTTTAAATGCAGCGCTGCCCATAGATCTACTGTATAAGGCTTCAGGACCTCAGACAGCGGTGCACATACTATACCAATAGCAATAGTATGCGAGCTGCTCTGAGGAGCCCGATGCTTTCATTCATAAAACTGTACAGCAGCTGTCAGGAGGCACCTGCTGTACAGAGGTGATTAGACCATTATATGCCCACTTGAGTGGGTGGAAGGTCTCTAGGGGGACTGGGCACCCTCTAGAGACATTAAATAGACATTTATTAATAAAATTATTAGTTTAACTAAACACAGAACAGTTTGCTCATCCCTGCGGCAGCAGGGATGAGCAAACTATCCAGTAACCGGATTGCTCAGGATTACAAATCCTGAGCAATCCGGTTACCGGATTGAAGCTTCAGCAATCCAGTTCCCGGATTTCTGAATGTCAGAAGACAATTGCGTTCACCGCATCCGGATCTGGATGAGGTGAATACAATTCCAGATTTAAGTGAGACCCTAGCCTATTTCTTAGGCTAGGGTCACACTTGCAATATTCTAAGTTCCCTGCATTGTTTGCAGAAAACTTCATGCTGCGTTCCCCTGAGCATGGTGCAAATTGCACTCCCCGCAGCCTGCTGTGTAGCTGGTATCCAGGGAACAGAGCGGGTTTCTAGGGTCCGCGTTCGCCGCTATGCAGCCTGCGTGAAAAATATTCTAAGTTTTCTGCAAACAACGCAGGGAACTTAGAATATTGCAAGTGTGACCCTAGCCTTAAACTGAATATATTCTAAAGCACAGAATGAAAGTGTAAGGCTGGGGTTACACATAAGCCCTCAGTCCGTTTTTGGCTTCAGTTTTGGTAATTTTTTTTTCTAAGTCCAAAAACTGACAGAAAAACGCATTGGGTGTAATAAACACCCTGTGCGTTTTTCTCTGGAGCTCAAAACATTGCCCTGTCCGTTTTTGAGCCAAAAACGCAGTAAACAGCGTTTTTGGCATCAGTTAAAAAACGCATGCGTTTTTATGCTTTTTTTTTTAACATGGGGCCCTATGGGAAACGCATGCGTTAACGCATGGCACATATAGGCACTTGCGTTAACGCATGCGTTAAACGCATATGCGTTTTTAATGAAAAAATGACTAAGTCCAAAAACGTACAGGAGTGCAGGAGACACAAAAAGCACCCTATAAAAAACGGTTTGGTGATGAAAATCACTTCCAAAAACGGATTTCTATGTGGAACCACAGCCTAAATGAGGTAAATAAAAAAGAACACTGATCAAAATTAGGCTAGGGCCACACTTGGGAGCCTGCATCCAGTAACTGGATGCATTACTGGATCCAGTTTTTTCCCTTTCCATTTTTGTGGCATTTTTACCGGATCATGTACCTGATTTGGTACCTGATGGTACCTATATGTGCCATCCAGTACCTGATCTGTTTCCCATAGGGTCCCATGTAAAAAAAAAGGATCAGGTTTTGATCAAACACCAAAAAAAGTTGCAGACCTTATTAAAATCTGACATCTCAAAAACTGGATCCAGTAGACGGATTGCACTTTGGCTAGGGTCACACATGCCAATCAGTTTTTTCCACTGGTTTCGATAACAAATCCTTTTTTGGACTTTGCCATTTTTTGCCAAAAAAACAGATCCGTTTTCCCATAGGGCACCATGTTAAAAAAACATCCGTTTTTTTACTGCGCTCAAAAACGTTGCTTGCAGCGCTTTTTGGGTCCTGTAAAAAAACAAATAGCTTTTGATAACAATGCAGTCACACTTGATACCAGGATCCGTTTTTACCATTAGTTTTTGGACTTAGAAAAACAAAGTAAAAAAACTGATGCCAAAAATGGATCCAGGGCTTATGTGTGACCCTGGCCAAACTCTTTCAAGTCCCCCAAGAAGGTTGTTTGCCTTTAAGAGACACCTTAGGATAGAGTCACACTTAAATATAGAATTGCGTTCACCGCATCCAGATCCGAATGCGGTGAACGCAATTGTCTTCAAACAACCTGCAATCCTGGAACCGGATTGCTGAAGCCGCAATCCGGTAACCGGATTGCTCAGGATTAGAGATGAGCGAGTATGCTTGTCACTACTTGGTACTCACACGAATATCACGGTACTCGGGCTACTCGGCGAGTACGGAGTAATCTCGCGATACTCTTGCTGTGCTCGGGGTCCACCTCCCTGCATGTTGGCGCTCTTTTCAGAGCCAGCCCACATGTAGGGATTGGCTGACAGACACTGTAATGCCACAACCATGTTGGTTGTTGCATTACAGTGATTGGCTGGCCGCACAGCGTCATCAGGTCTTTATAAGACCTGACCGCGCTGTGCTCGTCACTCTGCGCCATTAGACAGTCAGTGTAGGGAGAGCTGCTGCTAATTGAGGGACAGATTTGTGGCCTTTCAGCTAGTGTAGGCACAGGGCTGCCAGTCTATTTACCACAACAGTCCTTCAGGACTACTAGAGCAGTATACAGGCAGGCAGGGAGGCAGGGTATCTACCAAACTTCGCTGTGCCAGTATACCAGCCTGCATCGCATCTGGGGCTGGTTTCCAGGCTCATCCATCCCAAAAACCTTGCTTTTAGGGATTTATTTAGCTCACTATAGGCAGGAGTAGGTTTTAGTTCAAATTAGGGAACACCAAAAGCCTTGTGCTAAAAACCAACTCTTCTCTGCACTAATTTAGCATCTAATTGCTGCTACTGTAGGTTGCAGCGTTAATTAGGGTACACCAAAAGCCTTGTGCTAAAAAAAAAAAACTCTACTATGCACTAATTTTGCATCTAATTGCTGCTACTGTAGGTTGCAGCATTAATTAGGGTACACCAAAATCCTTGTGCAAAAAAAAACTATTTTCTGCACTAATTTTGCCTCTAAGTGCTGCTACTGTAGGTTGCAGCGTTAATTAGGGTACACCAAAAGCTTTGTGCTAAAAAAAAAACTCTTCTCTGCACTAAATTTGCATCTAATTGCTGCTACTCTAAGTTGCAGCGTTAATTAGGGTACACCAAAAGCCTTGTGCTAAAAACCTACTCTTGTGTGCACTAAATTTGAATCTTAAGTGCTGCTACTGTCCGTTGCAGCGTAAATTACGATACGCCAATAGATACGCCATTGTAGTCAGCGTTTGTGTCTGACTAGTCCACCTGCAGGGCCTTAATTTCAAAACTTAGGGTCATGCTAAAAACATGCTCTTGTCTGCACTAAATTTGAATCTCAGTGCTGCTACAGTCTGTTGCAGCGTACATTAGGGAACGCCAAAAGACACGCTATTGTAGTCAGCGTTTGTGTCTGACTAGTCCACCTGCAGGACCTTAATTTCAAAACTTAGGGTCGTGCTAAAAACATACTCTTGTCTGCACTAAATTAGCATCTAAGTGCTGCTCCTCTAGGTTCCAGCGTTAATTAGGGTACACCAAAAGCCTTGTGCTAAAAACATACTCTTGTCTGCACTAATTTAGCTGTATACATTCAGCAACACATTGAAAATGCGCAAGTCCAGTGGCAAGGGACAAGGAACTGGACGTGATGGTAGTGCAGGTAGAGGACGAGGCAGTGTGCAAGCTCGAATTGCGCCACGACAAACGCCCACATCATCTCGCTCGGCTTTCTTGTCACAATTTCAAGGTGAACTCAGCAGTACTCCACTATTAAACCAAGACCAGTGTCAACAGGTTGTTAGTTGGATAGCGCATAATGCTTCCAGTCAGTTTGGCACCATCACAAATACCCTGTCTTCAACACGGTCAAGTGTCAGTAGCCGTGAGAGTGGACTGCACATTCCCAACCTGATCCTCCTTCCTCCCACCATGCCGAGTGCCAGGACTCGGACATAACTGATCCCAAACTTGGACACTCTGAAGAGCTGTTCAGTTATCCATTTGCAGAATCTGGCCTCTCGCCAGCTCCAGTTGAAGTGGGTCATGAGGAGATCGTATGTACCGATGCCCAAATATTTGAGCAGCCACGGTCTCACGAAGGCAACGGTGAGAACGTGTCTCCACAAGAGGTGGACGATGATGAGACACAATTGCCACAAAGTCAGGAGGAGGACCAGGGTGCTGAAGTGGAAGACGACGTGGTGGATGATCCAGTAACTGACCCAACCTGGCAGGAGGACATGCAGAGCTAGGACAGCAGTGCACAGGGGGAGTTAGGCGTAGCATCACAACAGGCCGGAAGAAGCAGGGTGGTGTCCGCAGGCAGAAGGCAGGCAACCGTTCACCGGAACAACAACATGAGTGATGTTGCCAGTACAACTGCTAGGTCTTCCCGAGTCTTGCTGTTTTTTAAGGTGTCTGCAGATAATTCAAAAAAGGCCATTTGCAACACCTGCCATGCCACCATCAGCAGGGGTAGCAAAACTAGCAGCCTGACCACCACCAGCATGATCAGGCACATGGCAGCAAAGCACCCGACTTTGTGGGATGTACAGCAGAGTACAGTAGCATTGTCTGCAGGTGACACCGCTGCGTCTTCCACTGTTGTGCGTCCAAGCCAATCCCCTGTCCATACTGCAGGCGAAGATGCCTCCTGTCCTTCCCCTGTACTTGCACAAGCAGAAGGAGCACCATCATCAGCCACGTCCTTGTCCCAGCGCAGCGTTCAGTTATCCTTACCCCAAACTTTGGAATGCAGGCGCAAATACGTTGCCAACACCCACATGCCACAGGACTGGCTGGCAATGGGGAAGGGCCGAAGGGTCAGCAGGTCAAATCTTTTTCTGATGTTATCAATCTTCTGTTTGAAGAAAGAGGAAAAATCATGGGCAAAGATGAGAGGAGAGTCAGGAGGTGCAGGGGGACAGAGTAGAGAGTTGAAAGTCTTGAATAGTTGTTTGGGGTTTTAGGGCAGGGCAGTTATTAGAGATGAGAAGTAGACTTGGTTTTGCAGTGAGTGCGGCCTTGAAGTTAGTGAGGGACTGTTTGTACATGACGAAGTGTACCACTGAATGGGATTTCCATCTCCGCTCTGCCGCCTTGGATGCCCGACAGTTCTAAAGGCTGATGAGCCAGGGTTGCCTGTGAGTGTGGGTTTTCCTGTATGTGAGGGGGCAGCTAGATCGAGGGTTGTAGCTTTTGTGGTGTTGTAGAAAGTGGCAGCAGCGTTAGCGTCATCTGAGGAAGCTAAGTCTGCGAGAGGTGAGAAGGGACTCAGAATGAGTGGAAATCAATAAGTTTATTAGAAGAAAGAATCAAAAGACTAGAATCACCTTTGGTGAGAAACATGTTTTGTGGACAGAGGAGAAGTGGTCCACAGTAGGGATGAGCGAGTACCGCATTATTCGTGCTTGCTATACTCGCAACGAGTAGGCAGCGGTACTCGCTACTCGTTGCGAGTATAGAGAGTATGAATACTTTCACAGTGTATCTATAGATATACTGCGAAAGTAGCCTGAAAGTTAATAAAAGTTGTTACTAGATGGTGGCCCGATTTTAACGCATCGGGTATTCTAGAATATGTGGGTGTGCGGCGGTGGCCCCCCTCAGTTCTCACCAGCTCCACGCTTCTGTCCAGCCGCCTCTCACCCTAGGATGTCTTCTTCTTCTTCCTCCAGCATAGACATCAACAATTCCCATGCCTCGGTGGGTGGAGTTAACAGGGGGCGCCATAATAGGCATGTCCAAGCGCATAGCCCTGATGTGGTGGGCATGCCCTTGTTCATGCCATTACAACGCCCCCTTTGGTAGCTCCACCCCCACCCCCGCGTCCTTTGAATTTCTGGAGTCTATGCCATGAAAAGAAGAAGAAGAATGGCGGGGTGAGCGGCGGGCAGATGGAGCATGGAGCGGCGGCCGGGAGGGAGCGAGTGAGCAGCGGGTAGAAGACAGATCGGAGGGGGGCCGGGAGACTGGGTTGACTGTGCCTGTTTCGCTTTAACGGAAATCCCGCGTCTCTGATTGGTCGTGTCCAGCCAGCCGCAAACAATCAGCGACACGGGTTTTGCCTTAGAGAGACACTGTGACGTGAGTGCAAGGTGAGTGTAGGGCTAAGTGTGAGGTGAGTGCAAGAAGAGTGTGACGTGAGTGCAGGGCAGAGTGTGACGTGAGTGCAGGGCAGAGTGTGACGTGAGTGCAGAGCAGAGTGTGACGTGAGTGCACGGCAGAGTGAGACGTGAGTGCAGGGTGAGTGTGACGTGAGTGCAGAGCTGAGTGTGACGTGAGTGCAGAGCTGAGTGTGACCTGAGTGCAGGGCTGAGTGTGACCTGAGTGCAGGGCTGAGTGTGAACTGAGTGCAGGGCTGAGTGTGACCTGAGTGCAGGGTAAGTGTAGAGTGTGTGGATGTAAGTGGTCTGCAGTACCTGGCTCCTGGTGTGCGTTTAGCTTAAGGACCTCTGGTGATGTCACAGTTATGTGACCTTGCTCTGGCCTTGATCGTGACATCATCAGAGGTCCTGTAAGTATGTAATAGGCTGCTTTCACATTGGGGTTTTTTGAAAAATGCGGCAGTTTTGGTCAAAAAAACGCATCTGCCGCATTTTCTGCCTAACGGCCGCTCTTGTTGCGCACTTGCGGTGCGCTTGAGGCAAGCCCCATGCATTATCTATGGGGCTTGCGGTAAGTGTATAGCAGGTGCGGCAATTGCAGTATTGATAGTTGCGGTGGTTGCAGCCATGAAAAAAAATGCGGTCAGCGTCATTTTTTTTTTTGCAGCCGCAACTACCGGAACCGCAATTGCCGCACCTGCTGCACACTTACCGCAAGCCCCATAGACAATGCATGGGGCTTGCAGCAAGTGCACAGCAAGTGTCCCGAAAGAGCTGGCGTTAGGCAGAAAATGTGGCAGATGCGTTTTATTTAATATTTATATTAATACACTGCGAAATCAAATGGGGGCAGTTATGCATGTCACAGAGGGAGGAGGAACGAGGATTCTTCCTCCCCTCTGTGACATCACGGGGCAGGAAAGCCAAAAGTGAAGTGAGTGTAGCGCTGTCACGGCAATCCTGCGTCACTAATGTGCGCGGCTGTTTTGCATACGCTGCCCTCATTGGTTGCCTTGGCTGGCGGTGACCAATGAGCGCTGGCGTGCGATTTCCGTGATAGACAGAGAACCTTAGACGATTATATAGTAGATTTTCTTAAACAAAAATGTTAAAAAACATTATACAAAATGTTGACATTTGTGGGAGAATTTCCCGTCACATTTGATTGCTATTGCATATATATTGATTGTGGAATTATTCTCCTTTTTGACCATTTGAGAAGGATCAGTTGAGCTTTGTGTACTTACTAGTGATGAGCGAGTACTAAAATGCTCGGGTGCTCGAAGCTCGGGCCGAGCATCCCGAGATACTCGTGTACTCGGCCCGAGTAACGAGCCCAATGTTATCCTATGGGAGACACGAGTATTTTTATGAAATGACTGCCGGCTGCCTGGAAAAACCCTAAAAATGTCACAAAAGTCTCAGAAGAGTGTTGAAATGACATGGCAACACCATGGGGAAGACCGCTGGAAGCATTTCTCACTCAAAAGTCACAGCTCTGAACAATGTTGTCCGAGTTTCACGCCAATTTTACGGAGTCTCCAGAAAACCTTCCAAAATGACACCAAAATGAATATTTAGGTTGGAAATGTTAAGGGCACATACCCAATAGTGAGATACAGCTGGTGTATGTCACTTTTTGTGATTACATAAAAGATTTTACGTGAAAACATTGTGCGACACTCCGATGACCCTGACAAGAGACGTACATGAAGCCCTGTCTAGAATAAAGTGCCCATTTTGAGGAACTGGGTCTATTGTAGTATCTTCCTTTGCAAGGGCAGTCAAAAATTGGGAGGTTCACCAATGCCCCTGGATACAGACATGCAGGATGGCCTGTAAACAAGAACTGGGTGTATTTTAGTATAGCCCTTTGGTCAGGGCAGCCAAAAATTGGGAGGCTCCTCTTTGTCCCTGGATAGAGATGTGCAGGAGGGCCTGTAACCCTCAAGTGGGTGTATTTTAGTATAGCCCTTTGGTCAGGGCAGCCAAAAATTGGGAGGTTCAACAATGACCCATGCTTACAGATATGTAGTAGGGCCTGTAACCCTCAATGGGTGTATTTTAGTCAGGTCAGGTCAGGGCAGCCAAAAATTGGGAGGCTCCTCTTTGTCCCTGGATAGAGACGTGCAGGAGGGCCTGTAACCCTCAAGTGGGTGTATTTTAGTATAGCCCTTTGGTCAGGGCAGCCAAAAATTGGGAAGCTCCTCTTTGTCCCTGGATAGAGACGTGCAGGAGGGCCTGTAACCCTCAAGTGGGTGTATTTTAGTATAGCCCTTTGGTCAGGGCAGCCAAAAATTGGGAGGCTCCTGTTTGTCCCTGGATAGAGACGTGCAGTAGGGCCTGTAACCCTCAAGTGGGTGTATTATAGTATAGCCCTTTGGTCAGGGCAGCCAAAAATTGGGAGGTTCAACAATGACCCATGCTTACAGACATGTAGTAGGGCCTGTAACCCTCAAGTGGGTGTATTATAGTATAGCCCTTTGGTCAGGGCAGCCAAAAATTGGGAGGTTCAACAATGACCCATGCTTACAGACATGTAGTAGGGCCTGTAACCCTCAAGTGGGTGTATTTTAGTATAGCCCTTTGGTCAGGGCAGCCAAAAATTAGGAGGTTCAACAATGACCCATGCTTACAGACATGTAGTAGGGCCTGTAACCCTCAAGTGGGTGTATTTTAGTATAGCCCTTTGGTCAGGGCAGCCAAAAATTGGGAGGTTCAACAATGACCCATGCTTACAGACATGTAGTAGGGCCTGTAACCCTCAAGTGGGTGTATTATAGTATAGCCCTTTGGTCAGGGCAGCCAAAAATTGGGAGGTTCAACAATGACCCATGCTTACAGACATGTAGTAGGGCCTGTAACCCTCAAGTGGGTGTATTATAGTATAGCCCTTTGGTCAGGGCAGCCAAAAATTGGGAGGTTCAACAATGACCCATGCTTACAGACATGTAGTAGGGCCTGTAACCCTCAAGTGGGTGTATTATAGTATAGCCCTTTGGTGAGGGCAGCCAAAAATTGGGAGGTTCAACAATGACCCATGCTTACAGACATGTAGTAGGGCCTGTAACCCTCAAGTGGGTGTATTATAGTATAGCCCTTTGGTCAGGGCAGCCAAAAATTGGGAGGTTCAACAATGACCCATGCTTACAGACATGTAGTAGGGCCTGTAACCCTCAAGTGGGTGTATTTTAGTATAGCCCTTTGGCCAGGGCAGCCAAAAATTAGGAGGCTCCACATTGTCCCTGGATAGAGACGTGCAGGAGGGCCTCAAAACATTTTTCACATTGAAAAGATGCGGGTATCCTGTCTTTGTAATGCCCATTCAAAAAGAATGGGCGTAAAAATTTACCACTGGGGGTATACCTGAAACAACAGCCAAACTATTGTAACGGTCATCATGGTGGCACATGAGGAGAAGGAGGAGCAGTCCAGCGATTAGCCAAGGAATAGGAAGACACATGGTGGATGGTCCAGTAGCTGACCCAACCTGGCAGGAGTATATGCAGAGCGAGGACAGCAGTGCACAGGGGAGGGAGGCATAGCATCCCAACAGGCAGTACGAAGCAGGGTCGGGTACGCAGGCATAAGGCAGGCAACCGTTCCCCGGAACAACAACACGACACAAGGTGCCTGTGCAAATGTTAGGTCTTCCCGAGTCTAGCAGTATTTTCAGTTGGCTCCAGATGACTCTAAAAAGGCCATTTGCAAGACCTGCCATGCTAGCATCAGCAGGGGTACAAAAGTAGCAGCCTGACCACCACCAGCATGATCAGGCACATGTCAGCCAAGCACCCGACTTTGTGGAAAGTACAACAGAGTCGAGGAGCGGTGCTTGCTGATGTCACTGCTATGTCTTTGCCTGTTGTGCGTGCGAGCCAATCCCCTGTCCATGCTGGCCGCGAACAAGCCTCCGGCCCTGCACCTGAAGTTGCCCACGTACAAATTACACCACCATCAAGCACGTCCTTGTCCCAGCGCAGTGTTCAATTATCCATTCAGCAAACATTGGAACGCAGGTCGCAAATACGCTGCCAACGCCCCACATGCCACAGTCCTGAATGATCACATTTCGCGACTCATTGCGCTACAAATGTTGCCTTTCCGGCTGGTGTAGACGGAAGCATTCTGCGACCTGATGGCGGCTGCTGTCCCACGTTACTCGGTCCCCAGCCGCCACTATGTCTCCAGATGTGCCATCCCCGCATTGCATAACCACGTGTCCAACAGCATCACACGTGCCCTGAACAACGCTGTTTCAGCCAAAGTCCACCTAATAATAATAATAATAATACAGCTTTATTTATATAGCGCCAACATATTACGCAGCGCTTTACAATGTAGGGTTAGAGTTCAGAAAATATAATACAGTAAGTAATTACAGTAGAGAACAAATACAGTAGAATAATTGGATACAAAACAATAGGCATAGAATCAATGTAAAAAAGAAAATAAAAAATAAAGCAAGAAATGAAGGTGGCCCTGCTCAAAAGAGCTTAAAATCTACAACGGGATAGGGGTTGCACAAGGTACAGGGGCTTATTGCACTGATGGTCCAGGCATCTCGAGGAAATGGGGCATAGAACTAAGCTTACATGGATGGTCATTATACAGTGTGTGTAGACCTTTTTGGTTTGGTGGAGTTTGTAGAAGAGTAATGTCCAGAGGGATAGCCCACTATCTACAGTACAAAGGACTTCTATTAGGGAGTATGATAGGCCGCCTTAAAAAGATGCATTTTTTGGGATCGTCTGAAGCCATGCAAGTTGTGGATAGTCCTGATTTCTTTTGGTAAAGCATTCCAGAGGTTTGGTGCAGCTCTGGAGAAGTCTTGGAGCCGGGAGTGGGAGGATCGGATTATTACCGATGTCAGTCGAAGGTCATTTGAGGAACGTAGAGCGCGAGTGGGGTGATAGACAGAGATGAGGGAGGAGAGGTAGGGGGGTGCTGCACTGTGAATAGCTTTGTGGGTGATAAGAAGCAATTTGAATTTGATGCTGTAGTATACGGGCAGCCAGTGCAATGACTGGCACAGAGCAGAGGCATCTGAGTAACGATTGGCCAGATGGGTGATCCTGGCTGCTGCATTAAGGATGGACTGGAGAGGAGAAACTCTGGTGAGGGGGAGGCCGCTTAATAGAGAATTGCAATAGTCAAGGCGGTAATGGATTAGGGCCACGATGAGGGTTTTTGTTGTTTACAGGGTGAGAAAGGGACGGACTCTGGAGATATTCTTCAAGTGTAAGTGACATGAGCGGACGAGACATTGTGTGTGGGAGGAGAAGGAGAGATCGGTGTCAAACATAACACCCAGACAACGAGCCTGCTGCCTAGGCATTATCGTGGTGCCACAAACTGAGAGAGAGATGTCCGATTTAGGGAGGTTAGTGGATGGGTGGAGCAGAAGAAGTTCAGTTTTGGAAAGGTTTAGTTTCAAATAGAGAGTGGACATGATATTGGAAACTGCAGCTAGACAGTCATTGCTGTTCTTTAATACCGCAGGGGTAAGGTCAGGGGCTGAAGTGTATAACCACAGACACGTGGACAAGTGCTTGTGGGCAAGGCGGCTACATCTCCTTGACAAAACACTGGGTTAATATTGTGGAGGCTCTGACACAGTCTGATCGAGGGACGGAACACGTCCTTCCCACACCAAGGATAGCAGGCCCTACCTCTGTCAGGGTTTCACCGACACTCTACAGCTCCGGAATGTCATGCTCTTCAGCCTCCTCCTCCTCCTCCTGCTCATCCTCATCCACTGTACCCTCCACACCAGTCCCAAGCTGGAAGCACTGCAGCACTGCCTCTGCGAAGCGGCAACAGGCTGTGCTGAAGCTAGTCTGCATAGGTGACAAACCCCACAATGAAGAAGAGGTGTGGACAGCTCTGAAACAGCAGGCAGATCACTGGCTCACACCTCTGAACCTAAAGCCAGGAAAGGTCGTGTGTGACAATGGACGGAACTTGGTGGCAGCTTTGAGGCGAGGCCAGCTGACGCTTGTTCCATGCGTGGCCCACGTGCTCAACCTGGTGGTTCTGAGGTTTCTAAAGTCATACCCAGAGCTGTCTGAACTGCTGGTAAAAGTTCGCCGTCTGTCTGCACATTTTCGCAAGTCACCTGCTGCTTCAGCCGACCTTGGCGGATTTCAGCGCCGTTAGCGTCTTCCGGCCCACAGACTGGTGTGTGATGTCCCCACGCGTTGGAATTCAACTCTGCATATGTTGGTCAGGATATGTGAGCAGAAGAGGGCAGTTGTTGACTACCTGCATCACCTAAGCCGTCGGGAAATGGTTCAAACTCCACACATAACACCTGAGGAGTGGAGATGGATGTCCGACCTATGTACCGTCCTCCAAAACTTTGAGGACTCCACCCAGATGGTGAGCGGCGATGACGCCATTATTAGCGTCACCATACCACTACTCTGCCTTCTAAAACGGTCTCTGCTGAAAAACAAAGAGGATGCATTGCAGGCCGAGCGCGATGACTTGGAGCAAGAAACAGTAGTGGGTGTGGGTGAAAACACAGAGTCCAGCCTCATCTCATCACAACGTGCAGTGGAGGACTATGACGAGGAGGAGGAGGATGAAGACATGGAGCAACTCTCTGGCCAAATTAAGGATATGACATGCACACCAGTCATACCCTCGATTCAGCGTGGCTGGCCAGAGGACAGGGGAGATGAGGAGGAGGAGGAGGAGGAGGAGGAGGAGGACAGCATGTTGAGTCATCGTGTTGGTCTGGATACTAAAGTGATGGCTGTTAAGAGTCTGGCGCACATGGCTGACTTTATGGTAAGCTGCCTGCCTCGTGACCCTCGCGTTCAGAACATCTTGGCCGACAATCTGTACTGGTTGGCAACACTGTTAGACCCACGGTACAAGGAGAACTTTATGTTTGTCATTCCTGAGGCGGAGAGGTCAGCCAAAACGCAGCAGTTCCAGAAGGCCATAGTCACGGAAGTAGGCAAATCATTCCCCTCACAAAACGCTAGCGGCATAGGTCAGGAATCGGTGGACAACCAAGGCGTACGGCCGAGAGGGGCACAAGTCCAATCCGCCAAAGGTAGGGGAACAGTCTTTACGAGGTGGGACAGTTTTCTCAGCCCCTCACGTACCACAGCCCCTGAGGTGCGGGGTAGTGACACAAGAAATGCTAAGTTTGGTCAGATGCTGAAGGAGTACCTTGCCGATCGAACAACTGTACTGCGAGATTCCTCTGTGCCTTACAATTATTGGGTCTCCAAGCTGGACACGTGGCATGAATTGGCTCTCTACGCCTTGGAAGTCTTGGCCTGCACTGCCGCTAGCATTTTGTCACAGCGTGTTTTCAGTGCCGCAGGTGGAATCATTACTAATAAACGCAACCGCCTGTCAACTGAAAATGCTGACAGGCTGACTGAGATAAAGAAGGGTTGGATTGGGCCAGACTTCACCACACCACCAACAAATGACAACTCAATTTAAATTTTGTAATGGGAATTTGCCATGTACCTCCACTGACCCATGGGTACACACTTCTGGACTTCCGAGTGTCCAAGTGTGGGATCAGTAATGTCCGTGGACGTGCACTCAGCCAGTTGGTAGGAAGGAGGATCAGGTTGGGAAATGTGCGGTGCAGTATCACGGCTACTGACAATTGACCGTGTGGAAGACAGGGTGTTTGTGGAGGTGCCAATCAGACTTGAAGCATTATCCGCTATCCAAATAACAAGCTGTTGACACTAGTGTTGGTTCAAGAGCGTAGTACTGCAGCGGGCCCCAACAATTTGGGACAGGACGTGTGAGCGAGTAGATGTGCCACTTTCTTGTTGCGAAATTTGTGCTTGCACACGACCTCGGCCTCTGCCTGCACCACCATCACGTTCACCTCCTTGTTCCTTGCCAACGCCCTTGCGCATTTTGCTTGTATACAGCGACAACAGTCACAGGAGAGGATTTTAGTCCCTAACCTGTATCAAGGTATGACGTACACCAGTCTGGTGACTGTTCAGATCACAAGAGATTAGGATTTTAGTTCCCTAACCTGTATCAAGGTATGACGTACAACAGTCTGGTGACTTGAATGGTTTTAGGAGAGGATTTTAGTCCCTAACCTGTAGAAAGGGTATGACGTACAACAGTGTGGTGACTGTTGAGATGACAAGAGTTAGGATTTTAGTTCCCTAACCTGTATAAAGGTAGTACGTACACCTGTCTGGTGACTGTAATGGTTTCAAGAGAGGATTTTAGTCCCTAACCTGTATTAAGGCAGTACGTACACCTGTCTGGTGACTGTAATGGTTTCAGGAGACGATTTTAGTCCCTAACCTGTATTAAGGTAGTACGTACACCTGTCTGGTGACTGTTTTGATGACAAGAGTTAGGATTTTAGTTCCCTAACCTGAATAAAGGTATGACGTACAACAGTGTGGTGACTGTTGAGATGACAAGAGTTAGGATTTTAGTTCCCTAACCTGTATAAACGTATGACGTACAACAGTGTGGTGACTGTTGAGATGACAAGAGTTAAGGATTTTAGTTCCCTAACCTGTATAAAGGGTATGACGTACAACAGTGTGGTGACTGTTGAGATGACAAAGTTAGGATTTTAGTTCCCTAACCTGTATAAAGGTATGACGTACAACACGTGTTGGTGACTGTTGAGATTGACAAGAGTTAGGATTTTAGTTCCCTAACCTGTATTAAGGTAGTACGTACAACATGTCTGGTGACTGTTGTTGATACAAGAGTAGGATTTTAGTCCCTAACCTGTATTAAGGTAGTACGTTACTGTTGAGATGACAAGAGTTAGGATTTTAGTTCCCTAACCTGTATAAGGTATGACGTACAACAGTGTGGTGACTGTTTGAGATGACAAGAGTTAGGATTTTAGTTCCCTAACCTGTATAAAGGTATGACGTACAACAGTGTGGTGACTGTTGAGATGACAAGAGATTTAGGATTTTAAGTTCCTAACCTGTATGACAAGTATGACGTACAACCATGTAGGTGACTCTGTTGAGGATGACAAGAGTTAGGATTTTAGTTCCCTAACCTGATAAAGGTATGACGTACAACAGTGTGGTGACTGTTGAGATGACAAGAGTTAGGATTTTAGTTCCCTAACCTGTATAAAGTATGACGTACAACAGTGTGGTGACTGTTGAGATGACAAGAGTTAGGATTTAGTTCCCTAACCTGTATAAAGGTATGACGTACAACAGTTGGGTGACTGTTGAATGGACAAGAGTTAGGATTTTAGTTCCCTAACCTGTATAAGGTATGACGTACAACAGTGTGGTGACTGTTGAGATGACAAGAGTTAGGATTTTAGTTCCCTAACCTGTATAAAGGTATGACGTACAACAGTGTGGTGACTGTTGAGATGACAAAGTTAGGATTTTAGTTCCCTAACCTGTATAAAGTATGACGTACAACAGTGTGGTGACTGTTGAGATGACAAGAGTTAGGATTTTAGTTCCCTAACCTGTATAAAGTATGACGTACAACAGTGTGGTGACTGTTGAGATGACAAGAGTTAGGATTTTAGTTCCCTAACCTGTATAAACGTATGACGTACAACAGTGTGGTGACTGTTGAGATGACAAGAGTTAGGATTTTTAGTTCCCTAACCTGTATAAACGTATGACGTACAACAGTGTGGTGACTGTTGAGATGACAAGAGTTAGGATTTTATTCCCTAACCTGTATAAAGGGTATGACGTACAACAGTGTGGTGACTGTTGAGATGACAAGAGTTAGGATTTTAGTTCCCTAACCTGTATAAAGGTAGTGACGTACACCTGTCGGTGACTGTAATGGTACAAGAGTTAGGATTTTAGTTCCCTAACCTGTATAAAGGTATGACGTACAACAGTGTGGTGACTGTTGAGATGACAGAGATAGGATTTTAGTTCCCTAACCTGTATAAGGTATGACGTACAACAGTGTGGTGACTGTTTAGATGACAAGAGTTAGGATTTTAGTTCCCTAACCTTGAATAAACGTATGACGTACAACAGTGTGGTGACTGTTGAGATGACAAGAGTTAGGATTTTAGTTCCCTAACCTGTATAAAGGTATGACGTACAACAGTGTGGTGACTGTTGAGATGACAAGAGTTAGGATTTTAGTTCCCTAACCTGTATAAACGTATGACGTACAACAGTGTGGTGACTGTTGAGATGACAAGAGTTAGGATTTTATTTCCCTAACCTGTATAAAGGGTATGACGTACAACAGTGTGGTGACTGTTGAGATGACAAGAGTTAGGATTTTAGTTCCCTAACCTGAATAAACGTATGACGTACAACAGTGTGGTGACTGTTGAGATGACAAGAGTTAGGATTTTAGTTCCCTAACCTGTATAAACGTATGACGTACAACAGTGTGGTGACTGTTGAGATGACAAGAGTTAGGATTTTAGTTCCCTAACCTGTATAAAGGTATGACGTACAACAGTGTGGTGACTGTTGAGATGACAAGAGTTAGGATTTTAGTTCCCTAACCTGTATAAAGGTATGACGTACAACATGTGTGGTGACTGTTGAGATGACAAGAGTTAGGATTTTAGTTCCCTATACCTGTAATAAAGGTATGACGTACAACAGTGTGGTGACTGTTGAGATGACAAGAGTTAGGATTTTAGTTCCCTAACCTGTATAAAGTATGACGTACAACAGTGTGGTGACTGTTGAGATGACAAGAGTTAGGATTTTAGTTCCCTAACCTGTATAAACGTATGACGTACAACAGTGTGGTGACTGTTGAGATGACAAGAGTTAGGATTTTATTTCCCTAACCTGTATAAAGGGTATGACGTACAACAGTGTGGTGACTGTTGAGATGACAAGAGTTAGGATTTTAGTTCCCTAACCTGTATAAACGTATGACGTACAACAGTGTGGTGACTGTTGAGATGACAAGAGTTAGGATTTTAGTTCCCTAACCTGTATAAAGGTATGACGTACAACAGTGTGGTGACTGTTGAGATGACAAGAGTTAGGATTTTAGTTCCCTTATCTGTATAAAGGTATGACGTACAACAGTGTGGTGACTGTTGAGATGACAAGAGTTAGGATTTTAGTTCCCTAACCTGTATAAACGTATGACGTACAACAGTGTGGTGACTGTTGAGATGACAAGAGTTAGGATTTTATGTTCCCTAACCTGTATAAACGTATGACGTACAACAGTGTGGTGACTGTTGAGATGACAAGAGTTAGGATTTTATTTCCCTAACCTGTATAAAGGTATGACGTACAACAGTGTGGTGACTGTTGAGATGACAAGAGTTAGGATTTTAGTTCCCTAACCTGTATAAACGTATGACGTACAACATGTTGGTGACTGTTAGATGACAAGAGTAGGATTTTAGTTCCCTAACCTGTATAAAGGTAGACGTACACATGTTGGTGACTGTTAATGACAAGAGTAGGATTTTAGTCCCTAACCTGTATAAAGTAGTACGTACAACCTGTTGGTGACTGTTATGATGACAAGAGTTAGGATTTTAGTTCCCTAACCTGAATAAAGTATGACGTACAACAGTGTGGTGACTGTTGAGATGACAAGAGTTAGGATTTTAGTTCCCTAACCTGTATAAAGGTATGACGTACAACAGTGTGGTGACTGTTGAGATGACAAGAGTTAGGATTTTAGTTCCCTAACCTGTATAAAGCGTATGACGTACAACAGTGTGGTGACTGTTGAGATGACAAGAGTTAGGATTTTAGTTCCCTAACCTGTATAAAGGTATGACGTAAAACGCTGTTGAGTTGAATGAAAGGTTTCAGGATTTTAGTCCCTAACCTGTATAAGTATGTACGTACACACGTCTGGTGACTGTTGAATGACAAGAGTTAGGATTTTAGTTCCCTAACCTGTATAAAGGTATGACGTACAACAGTGTGGTGACTGTTGAGATGACAAGAGTTAGGATTTTAGTTCCCTAACCTGTATAAAGTATGACGTACAACAGTGTGGTGACTGTTGAGATGACAAGAGTTAGGATTTTAGTTCCCTAACCTGTATAAACGTATGACGTACAACAGTGTGGTGACTGTTGAGATGACAAGAGTTAGGATTTTAGTTCCCTAACCTGTATAAAGGGTATGACGTACAACATGTGGTGACTGTTGAGATGACAAGTTAGGATTTTAGTTCCCTAACCTGTATAAGGTATGACGTACAACAGTGTGGTGACTGTTGAGATGACAAGAGTTAGGATTTTAGTTCCCTAACCTGTATAAACGTATGACGTACAACAGTTGGTGACTGTTGAGATGACAAGAGTTAGGAATTTAGTTCCCTAACCTGTAGAAAGGGTATGACGTACAACAGTGTGGTGACTGTTGAGATGACAAGAGTTAGGATTTTAGTTCCCTAACCTGTATAAACGTATGACGTACAACAGTGTGGTGACTGTTGAGATGACAAGAGTTAGGATTTTAGTTCCCTAACCTGTATAAACGTATGACGTACAACAGTGTGGTGACTGTTGAGATGACAAGAGTTAGGATTTTATTTCCCTAACCTGTATAAAGGTATGACGTACAACAGTGTGGTGACTGTTGAGATGACAAGAGTTAGGATTTTAGTTCCCTAACCTGTATAAAGGTAGTACGTACACCTGTCTGGTGACTGTAATTGTTTCAAGAGAGGATTTTAGTCCCTAACCTGTATTAAGGTAGTACGTACACCTGTCTGGTGACTGTAATGGTTTCAGGAGACGATTTTAGTCCCTAACCTGTATTAAGGTAGTACGTACACCTGTCTGGTGACTGTTTTGATGACAAGAGTTAGGATTTTAGTTCCCTAACCTGAATAAAGTATGACGTACAACAGTGTGGTGACTGTTGAGATGACAAGAGTTAGGATTTTAGTTCCCTAACCTGTAGAAAGGTATGACGTACAACAGTGTGGTGACTGTTGAGATGACAAGAGTTAGGATTTTAGTTCCCTAACCTGTATAAACGTATGACGTACAACAGTGCGGTGACTGTTTGAGATGATAAGAGTTAGGATTTTAGTTCCCTAACCTGTATTAAGGTAGTACGTACACCTGTCTGGTGACTGTAATGGTTTGAAGAGAGGATTTTAGTCCCTAACCTGTATTAAGGTAGTACGTACACCTGTCTGGTGACTGTTTTGATGACAAGAGTTAGGATTTTAGTTCCCTAACCTGTATTAAGGTAGTACGTACACCTTTCTGGTGACTGTAATGGTTTGAAGAGAGGATTTTAGTCCCTAACCTGTATTAAGGTAGTACGTACACCTGTCTGTTGACTGTTTTGATGACAAGAGTTAGGATTTTAGTTCCCTAACCTGTATTAAGGTAGTACGTACACCTGTCTGGTGACTGTAATGGTTTGAAGAGAGGATTTTAGTCCCTAACCTGTATTAAGGTACTAAGTACAAGAGTGTGGTGACTCTAATGGTCACTGAAAAGCTTGGATTCCAATCTGTATCACCCTGCCTATATCCTCCTAGATTAGTCCTGAGAAGGACTGTTCTGGTCACTGGAAATCTTGGACTCCGATCTGGATCACCCTGCCTATGTCCTCCTAGATTAGTCCTGAGAAGAACTGTTGTGGTCAGCAGCAGTTTGCAGCCCTGATCCGGATCTACCTATGAGGGCCGCAAATCTGTCCCTAATCAGCAGCAGACACTCTCCCTACACTCACTGTCTCGATGGCTGTGTGCCGAGCACAGCGCGCCGGGAGTTATAAAGGCTCGGTGACGCTGTGCAGAGCGGCCAATCACTGCTATGCCACAACTAACAGGGCTGTGGCAATGCAGTGGTCTGTCAGCCAATCCCTGCACGTGGGCTGGCTCTCAAAAGAGCGCCAACATGGAGAGATACAAAGGACAAAGAGGAGCACCACAATGCAAGAATAAATCAAATCCAAGTGCTCACCATGCCACGGTACTAAACATGGAGAGATGACGACCACGAGCACAGCACGAGTATCGCGAGATTACTCGGTGCTCGGCGAGTCGCCCGAGTACAGTGATACTCGTGTGAGTACCGAGTAGTGCCGAGCATGCTCGCTCAACACTAGTCCTTACATGAGGTTGTAGCTTTGTAAATGAATTAATGGTTGAACACTGGAGCTAGTGGGAAGGATTTTATAGTAGTGTTGTTGCTGCTAGAAAGCCTTGGGGGAGTCTCCATGTGTTACTCCTCTGATTGGGCGTATTATAAAATATTTTCAATCAAAGTAGGCTCAGCACTAACTCACACCCTTATCAATGGCACATAATAAAAGGCAATATACCAGCATATAATTAACCCTTTATCGGGATGATTATGAAAATGCTATAATCAACACGAAATGCTGTGCTTTTTTATAGAGGCACACAATTAAAAGTCTAATAAAACTCAAATAAAGCTCAAGTAAAATAAACATTAAAAATCAAATTAAACATTCGCTCAGTGTATAGGGATGAGCGATTTGTTCCCCTGAATAGTAGATTTCGGTGTCAGGTGGAGGTGAATCCTTTTATTAGATCCCTTGTAGCCTGAAAAAGTGTAATATTAGGAAATTAGTGTCACCATTGTATCATCTAGGCTGTTTTATGACTATGGTTGCAATTGTCAGTGCGATCTCTTACCTATTTAGGCGATCTTGGTGACTTTGCTATAGTGGCTGATTTTAATTGCAGATGCTGGTTGTTGCCTGGGAGGACTAGAGGATAAAGTTATAATATTTAGTTTCAGTGGTTTTTAGTGATGAGCCACCACCTAAGTGTTAAAATTCGATTTGATTCGTCAAATTTGTGGTGTGTTCATCAAATGTTTATCTAATGTTCTTCTAACACAGTCGAACCCCATTGGAATCAATGGCAGGCTATAGTAAACATAGAAAACACCTTCAAAGGTGTCCAAAAGCTGCCAAACTACTCAGAGTAGACAACAAACACCAGGAAAAGTGACAACAGTCTAGCCACAGTACAAATAGTCTCATTGCACACTCTTCCAAAGCACTTCAAAATAGAAGGTGGTTAACATTAGGGATGAGCGAGTATACTCGCTACTATTCGGTATTCGCCGAATAGTAGCGGTATTCGGGCTACTCGCTACTCTCGGAGTACTTATGTGTACTCAGGAGTAGCGAGTAGTCCTAATACTTTCGCAGTGTATCTATAGATACACTGCGAAAGTAGCCTGAAAGTGAGTAAAAGTTATTAAAAAAATAATAAAATTGCATACTCACCTTCCAATGCCTGCACCGGGACTGGCAGAGAAGACATCCGATCGCTGGACAAGGACCTGTCACTACCAGCCAATCAGATGGCCACTAGCGATCTGGTCAATCAGATGGCATCACGTCACAACCACGTGATCGCTAGCGGCCACCTGATTGGCCAATTTGCAAGGTCCTAGATGTACTGTCAGGACCTTGCAAACTGGCCAATCAGGTGGCCGCTAGCGATGATGTAGTTGTGACGTGGCGCCATCTGATTGGCTGGTAGTGACAGGTCCTTGTCCAGCGATCGGATGTCTTCTCTGCCGAACCCGGTGCAGGCGTCAGAAGGTGAGTATGCAATTTTATTATTTTTTTAATAACTTTTACTCACTTTTAGGCTACTTTCACAGTGTATCTATAAATACACTGCGAAAGTATTCGTACTCGCTATACTCGCAACGAATAGCCAGTACCGGTACCTACTCGTTGCGAGTATAGCGAGCACAAATATTAAGGTACTCGCTCATCCCTAGTTAACATTCACCTAAAATTTCAGAGGTGAGTGAAACTGACTTTGAATTGACAAATGGATGAGTTACAGGTGAAAAGTGGCAGTAGTTTTCTACATTAAGTAAAAAGAGGTGGAGGAGTAAAAGAAGGATGAGTCACAGGTATAGGCATGTCATGCCCTGCTCAGATCATGTACCACAGAGCAAGGGGACCCCAAGAAGAGTCCTCCCAAAGGGTCAGATCACAGCAAAATGGCATCAATTGTCCCAGACCAAAAATTGTTGAGTGGCCCAACCTGCATGCATGACACAGGGTCTGGAACGGGACCTGGCCTAGCATTTCAAGGTTAAACATTGCTCAGCAACTTTAGGTTTTGTGGAGTATTACAAGAAAAACTAGAGAGGTAAGTCAGTGACCTGTTTAGGCCTACTGGGCCGGATAAACTCATGCAACCACTTTGATCGATGTTATGCCCTGCCACACACAGGTGGGACAACTATAAGTTTTGTGCAATATTACTGTAAAACTAGTCAGGAAAGCCAGTGACCTGTGAGGTCTACTGGGCTGGATAAACTCAAAGCTCATGCAAGCACTTCCATCAATGATATACCCTGCCACACACAGGTGGGACCACTATCATTTTCGTGGAGTATTGCCGTAAAAACTATTTAAGTAGGTCAGTGAGATGTTTAGGCCGACCGGGCTGGATAAATTCAAAACTCATGCAATTGCTCCCATCAATGTTATGCCCCGCCACATACAGGTGGGATCACTATCAGTGATGTAGTATTACAGGAAATAATAGAGAGGTAAGTCAGTGACCTGTTTGGGCCTAATGGGCCAGATAAACTCAAAGCCCATGCAAGCACTCTCATCAATGATATGCCCCGCCACACGCAGGTGGGACCACTATCAGTTTTGTGGAGTATTACCATAAAAACTAGTCAGTAGTGATGAGCGAGTACCAAAATGCTCGGGTGCTCAATGCTCGGGCCGAGCATCCCAAGATACTCGTGTACTCGGCCCGAGCATCGAGCCCAATGTTATCCTATGGGAGACCCGAGTATTTTTACAGCATGTAGAAACCCTAAAAATGTCACAAAAGTCTCAGAAAAGTGCTCAAATGACATGGCAACACCATGGGGAAGACCCCTGTAAGCATTTCTCACTCAAAAGTTACAGCTGTGAACAATGTTGTCTGAGTTTCACGCCAATTTTACGGAGTCACCAGAAAACCTTCCAAAATTACACCAAAATGAATATTCAGGGTGGAAATCTTAAGGGCACATACCCAATAGTGAGATACAGCTGGTGTGTGTTACTTTTTGTGATTACATGAAAGATTTTATGTGAAAACATTGTGCGGCACTCCGATGTCCCTGAGAAGAGACGTGCATGAAGCCCTGTCTTGACATAATGTGCCCATTTTGAGGAAGTGGGTATATTGTAGTATTTTCCTTTACCAGCGCAGTCCAAAATTGTGAGGTTCAACAATGCCCCTGGATACAGACGTGCATGAGGGCCTGTAAACCTGAAGTGGGTGTATTGTAGTATTGCCCTTTGGCAGGGCAACCAAAAATTGGGAGGTTCAACAATGACCCTGGATACAGACGTGCAGGAGGGCCTGTAAACCTGAAGTGGGTGTATTGTAGTATAGCCCTTTGGCAGGGCAGCTAAAAATTGGGAGGTTCAACAATGACCCTGGATACAGACGTGCAGGAGGGCCTGTAAACCTGAAGTGGGTTTACTGTAGTATTGCCCTTTGGCAGGGCAGCCAAAAATTGGGAGGTTCAACAATGCCCCTGGATACAGACGTGCAGGAGGGCCTGTAAACCCGAAGTGGGTGTATTGTAGTATTGCCCTTTGGCAGGGCAGCCAAAAATTGGGAGGTTCAACAATAACCCATGCATACAGACATGCATGAGGGCCTCTAAACCTGAAGTGGGTGTATTTTAGTATTGCCCTTTGGCAGGGCAGCCAAAAATTGGGAGGTTCAACAATGACCCTGGATACAGACGTGCATGAGGGCCTGTAAACCTGAAGTGGGTGTATTGTAGTATTGCCCTTTGGCAGGGCAGCCAAAAATTGGGAGGTTCAACAATGACCCTGGATACAGACGTGCAGGAGGGCCTGTAAACCTGAAGTGGGTGTATTGTAGTATTGCCCTTTGGCAGGGCAGCCAAAAATTGGGAGGTTCAACAATCACCCTGGATACAGACGTGCATGAGGGCCTGTAAACCTGAAGTGGGTGTATTGTAGTATTGCCCTTTGGCAGGGCAGCTAAAAATTGGGAGGTTCAACAATGACCCTGGATACAGACGTGCAGGAGGGCCTGTAAACCTGAAGTGGGTTTACTGTAGTATTGCCCTTTGGCAGGGCAGCCAAAAATTGGGAGGTTCAACAATGCCCCTGGATACAGACGTGCAGGAGGGCCTGTAAACCCGAAGTGGGTGTATTGTAGTATTGCCCTTTGGCAGGGCAGCCAAAAATTGGGAGGTTCAACAATAACCCATGGATACAGACGTGCATGAGGGCCTGTAAACCTGAAGTGGGTGTATTGTAGTATTGCCCTTTGGCAGGGCAGCCAAAAATTGGGAGGTTCAACAATGACCCTGGATACAGACGTGCATGAGGGCCTGTAAACCTGAAGTGGGTGTATTGTAGTATTGCCCTTTGGCAGGGCAGCCAAAAATTGGGAGGTTCAACAATGACCCTGGATACAGACGTGCAGGAGGGCCTGTAAACCTGAAATGGGTTTATTGTAGTATAGCCCTTTGGCAGGGCAGCCAAAAATTGGGAGGTTCAACAATGACCCTGGATACAGACGTGCAGGAGGGCCTGTAAGCCTGAAGTGGGTGTATTGTAGTATTGCCCTTTGACAGGGCAGCCAAAAATTGGGAGGTTCAACAATGACCCATGCATACAGACATGCATGAGGGCCTGTAAACCTGAAGTGGGTGTATTGTAGTATTGCCCTTTGGCAGGGCAGCCAAAAATTGGGAGGCTCCACATTGTCCCTGAATAGAGATGTGCATGAGGGCCTCAAAACATTTTTCCCATTGAAAAGGAGCGGGTCTCCTGTCGTTGTAATGCCCATTCTAAAAGAATGGGCTAAAAAATTTACCACTGGGGGTATACCTGAAACAACAGCCTAACTATTGTAACGGTCATCATGGTGGCACATGAGGAGAAGGAGGAGCAGTCCAGCGATTAGCCAAAGTCCAGAAGTGTGTACCCATGGGTGAGTGGAGGTACATGGCAAATTCCCATAACAAAATTTAAATTCCGCTGTCATTTGTTGGTGGTGTGGTGAAGTCTGGCCCAATCCAACCCTTGTTCATCTTGATCAGAGTCAGCCTGTCAGCATTTTCAGTTGACAGGCGGATGCGTTTATCAGTAATGATTCCACCTGTGGCACTGAAAACACGCTCTGACAAAACGCTAGCGGCAGGGCAGGCCAGGACTTCCAAGGCGTAGAGAGCCAATTCATGCCACGTGTCCAGCTTGGAGACTCAATAATTGTAAGGCACAGAGGAATGTCGCAGTACAGTTGTTCGATCTGCAAGGTACTCCTTCAGCATCTGGCCAACTTAACATTTCTTGAGGCACTACCCCGCACCTCAGGGGCTGTGGTACGTGAGGGGCTGAGAAAACTGTCCCACATCGTAAAGACTGCTCCCCTACCTCTGGCGGATTGGACTTGTGCCCCTCTCAGCCGTACGCCTTGGTTGTCCACCGATTCCTGACCTATGCCGCTAGCGTTTTGTGAGGTGAATGCTTTGCCTACTTCCGTGACTATGCCCTTCTGGAACTGCTGCATTTTGGCTGACCTCTCCGCCTCAGGAATGAGAGACATAAAGTTCTCCTTGTAGCGTGGGTCTAAGAGTGTTGCCAACCAGTACTGATTGTCGGCCAAGATGTTCTGAACACGAGGGTCACGAGCCAGGCAGCTTACCATAAAGTGAGCCATGTGCGCCAGACTCTTAACAGCCATCACTTCAGTATCCTGACCAACACGATGACTGAACATGCTGTCCTCCTCCTCCTCCTCATCTCCCCTGTCCTCTGGCCAGCTACGCTAAAGCGAGGGTATGACTGGTGTGCATGTCATATCCTCAATTTGGCCAGAGTGTTGCTCCATGTCTTCATCCTCCTCCTCCTCGTCATAGTCCTCCACTGCACGTTGTAATGAGATGAGGCTGGGCTGTGTGTTATCACCCACACCCACTACTGTTTCTTGCTCCAAGTCATCGCGCTCCGCCTGCAGTGCATCATCTTTGTTTTTCAGCAGAGACCGTTTTAGAAGGCAGAGTAGCGGTATGGTGACGCTAATAATGGCATCATCGCCGCTCACCATCTTGGTGGAGTCCTCAAAGTTTTGGAGGACGCTACATAGGTCCGACATCCATCTCCACTCCTCAGGTGTTATGTGTGGAGTTTGACCCATTTCCCGACGGCTTAGGTGATGCAGGTACTCAACAACTGCCCTCTTCTGCTCAAATATCCTGACCAATATGTGCAGAGTTGAATTCCACCGCGTGGGGACATCACACACCAGTCTGTGGGCCGGAAGACGCAAATGGCGCTGAAAGCCGGCAAGGCCGGCGGAAGCAGCAGGTGACTTGAAAAAATGTGCAGACAGGCGGCGAACATTTACCAGCAGATCAGACAGCTCTGGGTATGACTTTAGAAACCTCTGAACCACCAGGTTGAGCACATGGGCCACGCATGGAACATGCGTCAGCTGGCCTCGGCTCAAAGCTGCCACCAGGTTCTGGCCATTGTCACACACGACCTTTCCTGGCTTTAGGTTCAGAGGTGTGAGCCAGTGATCTGCCTGCTGTTTCAGAGCTGTCCACACCTCTTGTGCATTATGGTGTTTGTCACCTATGCATATTAGCTTCAGCACAGCCTGTTGCCGCTTCGCAGAGGCAGTGCTGCAGTGCTTCCAGCTTGGGACTGGTGTGGAGGGTAAAGTGGATGAGGATGCACAGGAGGAGGAGGAGGAGGCTGGAGAGCATGATATTCCGGTGCTGTAGAGTCTGGGTGAAACCATGACTGAGGTAGGGCCTGCAATCCTTGGTGTGGGCAGGACGTGTTCCGTCCCTCACTCAGACTGGGTCCCAGCTTCCACAATATTAACCCAGTGTGCCGTCAAGGACATGTAGCGGCCTTGCCCACAAGCACTTGTCCACGTGTCTGTGGTTAGATGGACTTTTGCTGAAACAGCGTTGTTCAGGGCACGTGTGATGCTTTGTGACACGTGGTTATGCAATGCGGGGATGGCACACTTGGAGAAATAGTTGCGGCTGGGGACCGAGTAACGTGGGACAGCAGCCGCCATCAGGTCGCGGAATGCTTCCGTCTCCACCAGCCGGAAAGGTAACATTTGTAGCGCAAGCAGTCGCGAAATGTGACCATTTAGGACTGTGGCATGTGGGGCGTTGGCAGCGTATTTGCGCCTGCGTTAAAAGGTTTGCTGAATGGATAACTGCACGCTGCGCTGGGACAAGGACATGCTTGATGGTGGTGTTATTTGTGCGTGGGCAAAATCAGGTGCAGGGCCGGAGGCTTGTTCGTGGGCAGCATGGACAGGGGATTGGCTCGCACGCAAAACACGCGAAGATGCAGCAGTGACATCAGCAAGCACCGCTCCTCGACTCTGTTGTACTTCCCACAAAGTCGGGTGCTTGGCTGACTTGTGCCTGATCATGCTGGTGGTGGTCAGGCTGCTAGTTTTCGTACCCCTGCTGATGCTGGCATGGCAGGTGTTGCAAATGGCCTTTTTAGAGTCATCTGGAGCCAACTTAAAAAACTGCCAGACTCGGGAAGACCTAACATTTGCACAGGCAACCTTGTGTCGTGTTGTTGTTCCGGGGAACGGTTGCCTGCCTTCTGCCTGCGGACACGACCCTGCTTCTTACTGCCTGTTGGGATGCTACGCCTCTCTTCCCCTGTGCACTGCTGTTCTCGCTCTGCATATCCTCCTGCCAGGTTGGGTCAGCTACTGGATCATCCACCATGTCGTCTTCCTCTTCCGCACCCTGATCCTCCTCCTGACTTCCTTGCAATTGTCTCATCATCGTCCACCCCTTGTTGAGACACATTGCCAACGTTGTCTTCGTGAGAACGTGGCTGCTCAAATATTTGGCCATCGGTACATACGATATCATCACCCACTTCAACAGGAGCTGGCGAGAGGCCAGATTCTGCGAATGGATACGTGAACAGCTCTTCCGAGTGTCCAAGTGTGGGATCAGTAATGTCCGTGGACGTGTACTCGGCCTGGTGGTAGGAAGGAGGATCAGGTTGGGAAATGTGCGGTGCAGTATCACGGCTACTGACACTTGACCGTGTGGAAGACAGGGTGTTTGTGGAGGTGCCAATCTGACTTGAAGCATTATCCACTATCCAAGTAACAACCTGTTGACACTGGTCTTGGTTCAAGAGTGGTTGTACTGCTGCGGGCCCCAAGAATTTGGGACAGGACGTGCGAGCGAGTAGATGTGGCACTTTGTTGTTGCGAAAATTAGTGCTTGCACACGACCTCGGCCTCTGCCTGCACCACTATCACGTCCACTTCCTTGTCCCTTGCCAACGCCCTTGCGCATTTTGCCTGTATAGAGCTACAACAGTCTCTGACTGTTCTGGTCACAGAACTGGATATGGTATTAGAGCTGCCTGTATAGAGCTAGTCAATACAACAGTTGGTGACTGTTCTGGTCACGGAAGCTGGATATTAGAGCCTGCCTGAATAGAGCTAGTCAACTACAACAGTCTGGTGACTGTTCTGGTCACAGAAAAGCTGGATATTAGAGCCTGCCTGTATAGAGCTAGTCAACTACAACAGTCTGGTGACTGTTCTGGTCACAGGAAAGCTGGATATTAGACCCTGCCTGTATAGAGCTAGTCAACTACAACAGTCTGGTGACTGTACTGGTCAAAGGAAAGCTGGATATTAGACCCTGCCTGTATAGAGCTAGTCAACTACAACAGTCTCCTGACTGTTCTGGTCACAGGAAAGCTGGATATTAGACCCTGCCTGTATAGAGCTAGTCAACTACAACAGTCTGGTGACTGTTCTGGTCACAGGAAAGCTGGATATGGATATTAGACCCTGCCTATATACAGATAGTCAGCTACAACAGTCTCCTGACTGTTCTGGTCACAGGAAAGCTGGATATGGATATTACACCCTGCCTGTATACAGCTAGTCAGCTCCAACAGTCTCCTGAGGACTGTTCTGGTCACTGGAAAGCTTGGACTCCGATCTGGATCACCCTGCCTATGTCCTCCTAGATTAGTCCTGAGAAAGACTGTTCTGGTCAGCAGCAGTTTGCAGCCCTGCTCCGGATCTACCTATGAGGGCCGCAAATCTGTCCCTTAAGCAGCAGACACTCTCCCTACACTGACTCTCTGGATGGCTGCGTGCAGAGCACATCGTGGCCGGGTCTTGTAAAGGCTCGGTCACGCTGTGTGGGCCAGCCAATCACTGCAATGCCACAACTAACAGGGCTGTGGCATTGCAGTGACTGCCAGCCAATCCCTTCATGTGGGCTGGCTCTCTAAAGAGCGCCGACATGCAGGGATGAGGACCCCGAGTACAGCACGAGTATCGCGACATTACTCGGTACTCGCCGAGTAGCCCGAGTACAGTGATACTCATGCGAGTACCGAGTAGTCACAAGCGTACTCGCTCATCACTACTAGTCAGGTAGGTCAGTGAGCTGTTTAGGCCTAGTGCACCAGATAAACTCAAAGCTCATGCAATCGCTATCTAACTTTCTTTCTATATGGCTCACACAGTAGCAGCGCCGCTGCCTGACACTGAGCTGCAACACTGAGGAAATGGCGAGGAGGGGAAAATTTGACCACAGACCTCTCCCCAGCCCCCCCCCCTCCCGCCCACTATTCCTAGACACAGAAACTCATAACTTTGAACAAAAGCATTACTGTGAAAAGTCAGTAACGATTTTGGTCAATGAAGCATTATTGAACATTACCTCCAATTACCGCATTTTTAGCAAATTGTTCGAATTCGTCGAATGACTCGAACATAGCCCAAAACAGGTCAAATTTGAAATTGACGAACAATTCTAATCGAACATCGCTTATCTTTAGTGGTGTTATATTTATGGCTCACAATTGTTCCCAGAAGGTGGTGGGTTGCTGGGGAGTCGCTTCTCTTAGAGTTGATCTTCTATCATAAAAGGGTCTTGGGTGTTTTGGCTTTCACCTTATTGTTGTCTAGGTATCAGCTTTGTTTGTTGCTGTAAAATCAAACAAAGTGTACACAAAAAATTATATGTACTATACCTTGTGTACTCTACAGTATAGTTTCTCCTTCTTCACAAGAGAGTATCTTAAGTTGATTAGTTGGTTTCTGTACCTATTGGTAGGTCACATTTTAGTGTGCTATTTGAATCAACCAGAGCTAAGGGATGGGGTACTCAGACACCGGGTCTGCTGAATAGTCATGGATGGACGGGATCCCGGTGCCGTGCCCTGGTTATCAACTGTGGTAGATGTTGATGATGGGGGATGAAAGGGGTTATTTACAGGGAATCGTGACGCCACCTGTAGTGTCCGGAAATTTGGTGCCAGCGCTACCAGCCGTTCGCTGAGGTGATGGTTGAGGCAGCAGAGTGTGGTACAGCTCCCCACAGGTGGAGCTTTACCTCAGGGCAGCAATGTGGGAAGATGATGAGGGAGGGCAGTGATGGAGATGGTGCTTCTGCAGTTCTTACCCCTCTGCTGAGCTGCTGCTGATGCTGAGCCCTCCCGCACCGCAGTAAGGAAAACAGAGTTCAAAGTATGTTTACTCCACTTTAATTGGTACCGGCAGATGTTAACGGTATACTGTACAATCCGGTTAACCGGGGGTCGGTCACCAGCTCCAGGTTCCCTGTTATGGAGTCTCTAGATGTCCTCTTTCTATGGCTTTCTGGGTTAATTAAACTTCCTTACTCTCCACCCTTGCAGAGCTCACCCGCCAGTTCCACGGTCTGTATCTAGCAGATAAGGTTTGTGCCCCACCGGTCCGGATAGGATGCTCGAGAACAAGACGAAGAAACGCTTCCTTCCAGCACCGCAATATATGGCCTTTCTCTGTAGTGTCATGAACCGGTTTTCAGTCCTGAGGGGTGAGGCACCTTGTGGTGCCTACGGTCAACCCGTTATGTTGGGCCCGCAGCTCGTCGGTCTATAGTAAGTGATAAACGCCTGACTACTTCGGCTACCCGCAATGCCGATGTTCCCCAACATGACCAGCCGGCTCCAACCAGTCCTGGCCCATTGCCTTCTGTCCTGGGCCCCCACTTAGAGATGGGGCACCCTCCTTTCAGCTGGTCTGTCAGGCCTGACCACTCTGTCTGCCTTCCCAGCACCGTCTGAGGTAAACTGTCAACAACTGTCACGCCTCTATCCTAAGCTCCGCCCCCACCCTGTGGAATCTACTATATTACCAGTTCCCCCTATTCTGAGTGGTGCGGTTCTAAGTGGGTGTAAATTCAGACTCCATAAAGTGAACCCTGAGCTGATGACCTTACAGGGAAAGAAAATATATATATATAAAAAAAAAACATTTTTATATTAAGATGTAATACTACCCTGTGGCGCCTAGTCACAGGGGCACCACACTATCATCATATTGTACATACATGGTTCACTAGATAGTGAAATTATTGCTCCATTATTACCTGTTAGCAAGGGGATATGTGTGGTCCTTTGTAACTTTTATTAGATGGTTGTATCAGGAGATGAAAAAGCAAGTAGCTGATAGTTTTGTTGCTAATCCTCTTGGATGGCTGTAATGCAAATATTGTGACTTAGCATAAATATAATAGATCAGTATAATAGCATGTGTTGGGTACTTAGTGATTGTATGCTAATAATCTCTCCTGCTGAGGAATAGTTCTCACTGTCCTTAAAGAGTATACATTTTGCTGCACAAAGCATTAGTATTTTATGAGAAGAGAAACCGGGCGCTGACCTTGTTGCATTGAAGTCCTGTGTGCAGAGGCATTCATGGATCTGGGTTGCTCAGCTGTAGATGCAGGGATCAATTAAGAACTTAAGAAGAAAATAGCGGCACTCCGAGATCCTTTTTTCCATGAACAGCTTTATTCCAAATAATTTACATCAGTGGGTACAGGGAAGGGAGGATGAAGGGAGAACGGAGGGACGACGGTGACCGTTTCGCATGCTCTCATTAGTATTTATATTCTCTCTAGTGTGCATCTCAGCTCGTGCATGCGCAGTGCGGGTCTGAAGCTAACAGCGGCGCGGGTGTACTACGTCACCCGGCGCAGTAATGACACGATTCGCATCACCCAGCCCCAGTACAGGCTGGCGGAGAATGCACAGAGCGGCGGGAGGCGAGCATTTTAATCTGATTAGAAGATCACACCTATTGAGGCGTGATAACATGAACAGGGAGCGCCTGTCAGGGTAACTATGAATAGCATAGTCACTCATTATCATCCCTAAAGAGGTACTGTATAACATTTTCTGCAATTTCACTTGGTGCTTTTAGGAGCTAAAAGGAGTGTAGGGTAAGTATTACTATGCTATAGGGACAGCTTTTAATAGCTTTAGAGGTGTTTTGGGGTGACAGGATCCCTTTAATTCTGGTATGTCTTAAATCTTATTATGACAAAACTCACGTGTCGCAAACTGTTCAAGGAAGCTACATATTAGTAGGTAGGAATCAATCTGCACAGTATGTTGCTATGTCTGCATGCTTTCCGGTGGTAGGTTCCTCAGTATACCTCTGCATATGGAGGAGCAGTGCCAGGAGTGCATGCTGTGGCCGGCGGTCGTGCACTTCCTGGTTACCCCGGTTAGCTGACAGGTCGCGTCACAGACTTCATCGGTGCGACATGCAGAGTAGGCAGGGAGAGGGCGGAGTCAATTGGGTAAGCAAAGGATGGTAGAATAGAATATTGGCTGAATATCAGAGGTTACATCAATGCATTTCAAGGGCTAGGCGGCCCTCTTCTTCATGGTATCACCATTGATTTGTGTGTATGTTCACCAGCCGGTTTTTAAGATTTATTCGTGAGTTTCTTCTCCTTTCTTAGATGTATACAAAGTAAAGTTTACATATTATATACCTATTGCACAATATGCTGTTTCTATAGCTGTATAAGTTTTACTGTACCCTAAACACTGTAAAAACAACACTGTAGAAACAATGGTGATTTTGCAGCTTTTTCCCTATTTCAAAAAGCTTGGATTTTTTTTGTTCAGTACAACACTTGATAAAGGGAATAGTGGCACTGAAAACTACAACATATTCCACAAAAAATGATCAGCTATTTAAATGTAAAAATAATAAAGTTATGGCTCTGGAAACAAAAGCGCAAAAATGGGTTTTTTTTTATATGGATACATTTTTGTACTATGTAATTCAGTGAAGTTGAGCTGTGAGTCCCACTGGTGATGGAGACTGACGACTGTGAAAACTTTCTGTGAACATGATTACAAGTAAATAATGAGAGCCAATAAAAATGGCAAAAGAAAATAAAACGTAAATGACATTGCTTCTTATAGCAAAACCAAAAAGATCTTGGTACTGTGAATATGAAGGCTTAGTTATTTTCTCTTACTACTTTACCCAGTGTGTAGTAAGATTAGTGTAAGAGATTTCATTTATATAATGCTCTTAACAAATCAAATGTTATTGTATATAGTACATAATTTACGCCTTCTATTGACCTTGAGGTCTATACATACATTATAAACATCAGAAACTTGCCTCATAGTAATAGACTGTGAAAGCAGTCGGTAATACATTTGTGAATACATTTATCATAGGGAACAGAAAGATCAATCAATATGAAGAGAGAACTTTCGGAAGGAAGCACAATAAGTACTTTTCTAACTTTAATTTATGAAAAATTCATTAATATTAAGAAATTAATTCAAATAAAAGCCTTCATTTCAGCCCAGAGGTTTTTTGCCAAGTTTAATAAATTACCTTTCAGCCTGTCATTAGACACAAGGTGACAAATTTTTAGTCCAAAAAAGAAAGAATGAGTTTCTAGACAATAATGGATATATATTTAAAAATGGCCAACATAATATATATTAAAAAAAAAAGTTTACAGTGAAATGACTTTCATTGTAAAAATACACTTTACCATACTATTTGTAATTCTAAGCTGTCAAAATAAATAGCACCAGGTATTATAAGGAACTTTAGTACATTTAAACATGCTGTACACTTTTACTGCCTGAAGCTTTCTACAAATGTTCTGAAATATCTGCAATCTGTAAAAATTCTGTCTGTTCGAATGAATTGTGTTGGAAGAAGAGAGAGGGAACTAAAGCGGGAAGGCAACTGATTCTGTGCATAATACTATGGGATGTGAAAGCAACAGGAAACAATAACTAAAGTAAGTGCAAATATTACAGCAGCAAAACTAAGCACTTAGAATTCAGCTAGGAAAAATTAATACCATTATAGCTGCTATAAAAAGAACACAAAATATTGAGGTTAGGCACTAAATTTCATGCTTCTCTATAATGTACATCTTCAGTTGTATCAAGAGGCACAACAATTTTTCTTTATAGATATGCAAATGGTCACTTCAGTAAGGAAGTGAAAAAATTCTAATGATTCCTCTCCGTAAGGTAGAGAGCTAGTTCCCCAGACCTCTTCATAAATAAGAAGGTGTAGGTTAAAAGGATATTGTTGTTTTTTTATATGCAGGGGTATACAGATTACTTTATCTCCTACTGGTTAATAATTACTCTTAGGGGCACTTCATACACTACAACATCGCTAGCGATGTCGTTGAAACATCACAGGTTTTGTGACGTACCAGCGACCTCTCCTGCGATGTCATAGTGTATGACATGTAGCAGAGATCAGGCCCCTGCTGTGAGATTGCTGATCGCTGCACGGCGTTCAGGACAATTTTTCAGTCCTTGGTCTCCCGATGGTAAGCGCGCATCGCTGTGTGTGACAGCGAGAGATCAGCGACCTCCCAGGCTGGTAACCATAGTAAACAACAGGTATCTAGGACTCGCACAGTGCCTAGTTACCAATGTATACCTTGGTTGCCAGCCTTCTCCGCTTCCAGACTGGAATCCAAGGTACACAGCGGGCAACTAAGTACATCACTGTCCCTAGTTACCCGCTGTGTACCTTGGATACCAGCCTGGAAGTGGAGAAGTCTAGTAACCAAGGTATACATCGGGTAGCTAGGCACTGCATGTTGCCTAGATACCCATTGTTTATCATGGTTACTAGCCTGCTCCCGCTTACTGCAGCCTGTCAGAGGACAGGAGCGGGAGTTCGACATCGTGGAAAAAATAGTTAATATTATTTCCATGACGCCACTGGTCCACTGGTTGCTAGTGAGTCTGCTTGTTTGACAGCTCACATGCAACTGCATAGAGACTTTCCAGCGATCCCGGCCAGGTCGGATCACTGGTGGGATCGCTGGAAAGTCTCAGTGTGTAAAGGGGCCCTTACTCTCCATAAACTACTTATATAGTGAGTGAAGCAAGTAATAATAATATATAATAATAATATTAATAATAAAATAAGGATAATGCTGCCCTCACCACTTTTAGCTGCCATTCAGCGGCATGTTACCAATGTGAAAGTCCCCTTTTGCTGCTCAGCCAGACGCACTGCTCCCCAACCTGTTTTACCTCCTTGTTTTTGGTAGATGAGCACTTTTCCTTGGGGGACATTTCTGGTTCAGGAGCTTCATTCTACTGATAAGTTTCTACTAGTTACTGTGTCTATGCTTGTTCTGAAATGTACACTGATATCACTATTTGTATATAAAGATTACTTTGCTTTCGAACAAGTTCAAGTAAACAATAAATTGGAAAATTGCTTTGGAAACTGATGGTGGAGGGGGACATGGGATTGTCATATTGCAAGGCTGATAACTGTAGGACTGGATCAGCAACTGAGAGGTATGTGGAAAGTGAACAGCTACCTGCTGCTACCTGGAGAGAGCCAACAGTAATCTTTAAAATTAATTTCTCAGACAGTTATGTAGCTAGTACTGCACATACTTAACCAGGGTCAGATGGATCTCTTGGGAACAAGCTGTGTAAGCTCTCATAGCAGGAAAACAACAATGGATTGAAAAGCAAGTAAATGCAAACTTACTTATTTTCATACTAATTAGTTATCAATTGCCTATTTGTGAGAATACTATTTAAAGGGAACATGTCACCTCATTTTACCCTCTCTGCTATCATTACTTGTTCCTGTACTTTCCTAGCTAATCCCTAACTATTCCTGTCTCACCTAAAAGGGCCCTATAAAGATTAAGAAAATGACTTATGTACTTACATATAGTCTGGATCCGTAGTCTGCGGTGGACAGGCTCCGGGGCTCCATTCCTCCTCCTCGCTTGCTTGCAGATCGCCCCGGTGGGCGCCATTTTTCCTTCTTTTGTTCATGCCTCCATTTGAAAACTCCTGCCTCTTCTGATGTATATGCTCCAGCCAGAACATCATATCCAGCCCGGTGCATTGTGGGGGATGATTACATGGCACAGATCGGCTCTGGCACATGCGCAGTGCGCATATTGAAAGCGGCCCATACCATGTGACCAGCCCCCACAATGCATCGGGCCGGATATGACGTTCCGGCCAGAGCATATACATCAAAAGAGGTGGGAATTTTCAAATGGAGGCATGAACAGAAGAAGGAACGATGATGCTCACCATGGCATGCTGCAAGCAAGCGAGGATGAGAAATGGAGCACCGGAGTCTGCTCTCTGCAGACTATGGATCCAGGCTACATGTAAGTATATAAGTCATTTTCTTAATCTTTATAGGGTCCTATTAGGTAAGACAGGGATGGTTAGGGATCAGATAGGAAGGTGCAGGGACAGGTAGTAGTAGCAGAGAGGGATAGAATGAGGTGACAGGTTCCCTTTAAGGGGACATAGGTACAAGATACCAGTATTACTAATGAAGACTGCATGACTTTATCTGCATTCCCCTATGTATTTGTCTCCCTCTGCACTATGCAATATCTTCGTTTCACCCTACCAGTGAATATTCACTTCCAGTAAAAAAAGATTGTTACTGTTGGGTGCAGGTGTGTAGGGATTTTACATTTTATTATTAGTTAATTATTAGGTCTTCATGTTACTGTGAGTGTGTTATGTGGTAATCATTTGTATCATTGTGCCATGTTAGTAATATAGGAAAAGACTGAGTAGTGACACCTGTGTGTAATGGTGCTAATTGAAAAAAGTGTTGCCCATTGTGTTGAATTGTCAATGCAACCCTCTTCTCCCACTCTTGACACACTGATGGCAATACCACAGAAGAAATGCTAGCACAGGCTTCCAGTACACGTTGTTTCAGATGCTGGGCATCTTGTAACTTCACAGCACTTGACAATTGCCTTAAGATGAGCGATGAGGCAAACTTTTTTGTGAATGGGGAAGTTACCAAACAAATCCACCGCTATTGGTCTGACACCAACCAACAGTGGATTGATCCCTCCAAGACCTTTGGAACACAAAAATTGATGGTATAGTATAGTATATGGGGTACAAAGATAGTGGAGCCATTCTTCATCAATGGAAACCTCAATGCCACTGGATATCTGAAATTGCTACATGATTCAGATATCCAGTGGCATTGAGGTTTCCATTGATGAAGAACACAGAGTAACTGCAGAATTATGAATTTAAACAGAACAACCCTTTTAATTATACACATATGATCTATTTCAATATATTTAAAGGGAACCTGTCAGCTCGTTTATGACCCCCAGCTATCACTCTCTGTTCCTGCAGCTTTATAGTACTATTCTAACCATCCCTGTCTGAGCTCATAGTGTAATGCTAACGGTGAAAAGAAAGCATTTATACACTTACATTTTCTTATGTACATGAGGCAGTCAGACTACACCTTGGAGGATATAGTCTATCTGGCAGGTTAATAGTTAAATCATTACTAACTTCTCTGTCTAAAGGAACCGTGTGATTTAATGATCATGTGACCATAGTGGGCAGGGCTAAGGCAGCCAAATCATTATGTGCTATGAAGACTTAGCTCCGCCTATTGCTGTCACATGGTTGTGACATCACATCAGGTCACGCAGCATGTTCTGTCATTCAGCTGAAATATTAATTACTGCTTAGCAGTTGAAACTACATCCGCCAAGGTGTAGTCTGACTGTTTCCTTTCTATAAGAAAATAAAAGTAAATAAATGCTTTTTTTTCACCTTTAGCATTACACTATGAGCACAGACAGGGATGGTTAGACTAGTATTATGAAGCTACAGACAGTGATAGCTGGGGAGGCATAAACCACCTGACAGGTTTCCTTTAAATCAGTTATCGATTGTCTGGATTTACCTGCCTGATTTTTTGTCTTCTTCTTCTTTATGAGACATGTACCTACAGTGGGTATGGCAAGTTTTCAGACCCCTTTAAATTTTTCACAATTTGTTTCTTTGCAGTAATTTGGTAAATTCAAAAAAGTTCATTTTTTTCTCATTAATGTACACTCTGCACCCCATCTTGACTGAAAAAAACCAGAAATGGAGACATTTTTGCAAAGTCATTAAAAAAGAAAACCTGAAATACCATATGGTCATAAGCATTCAGACCCTTTGCTCAGTGTTGAGTAGAAGCAACCTTTTGAGCTAGTACAGACATGAGTCTTCTTGGGAATGATGCAACAAGTTTTTCACACCTGGATTTGGGGATCCTCTGCCATTATTCTTTGTAGAACTCTACTACTGGAAGCAAAAAGAAATCAGTGCCGAGCAATTAGATTTGCTCTTCCATACACAGGGGTCCATTCTAGTCCTCTGTTGTGGACTGTCTTCACTGTGCTTGGCATCTAAGTCCAGCATCCTGGGTGTCTCTGATGCTTTCTAGGCAAATTTCATCATGGCTTTATGACAAGTCATGACATTGCAGGGTCTAGTAGATAGACAGCAATACTCAAAGTACTAGGCTAAGGGTGGTTTCACATCACGTTTTTGCTGGCAACGTTTCCTGTGCGCTGGGTAAAAATGCATGCTTTCAAATGCAACCGCATTTTGCATTGTGTTTGCAATGTGTTTGCAATGCATTTACCCATACTAGTCTATGGGTGCGTTAACACTTGCATTTGCATGCATTTCTAGGCGTTAATGCAGCTGAAAAACGCATTGTGTTAAAAAGCAATGAGAACATGATGTTAACCTAGCCTAAGGATTCCTTGTGCACAAGTGAAGATCGGTAAACGCTATATGCTGGGCCAGGGTAGTATGTACTAAATTCCTTGACTTACCAAAAAATGTAATTTTCTGCCCCTTGCATGAGTTTCTCATTAAATCAGGGTTTTGTGACACAGGAGAACTTACTAAGCGTAAAAAATGTAATTACTAAATGAAGATACTATCAAGGTTTTAACATATTAATGTTTGATTGATTATTAATAAAAAATTATTATGACATTGCGGGAATTAGTATAAAGGAGCTCTTAGGAGCACAAGAAGAAGTGACAAAATATTTAATGGAAAATAATTAAACTTTGACATTTTGAATTAAAACTTTGGAGTTTCTATTTGGTGTAAAAGGAATCTTACAATCTGCTTTCACTGATTTTGGATATAGCAAAGCAACACAAAATTATCTTAAATAAATTCAGAAGATATGTCACACTATTAAAATGGCTTGAATATCTCTGAGTCAAAAGAGATAACTAAAATATGAATATGCTAAGATTTATAATATTAATTAAGTTAGGACACAATGATACACAATACACAATGATTAGCAATTTTATATTAAATTTTCCCCTCAAAAATTATTTAGGCCCCTTTGGGATACAAAATAGTGCTGATGTATCATGGTTTGGACTCCAGAAAATCTAAAGGCCACGTCACACGTGGCGACATCGCTGCCGATAACATAAGCGACGTAGGGGTATGGCCTATCGGCAGCGACATCGCCCCTACGTCGCCTAATGTAAAGGGGCGATGTCGGCGCCTCTGAGGGCTCGCCTGGTTTCACATTAGTGATGTGAACCAGGCGGCCGATCTGGGCGATGTGTGTACATCGCCCCCTGTAACGGCCGCCGGCGAGCTGACAGGCGATGGGAGCCATAGGCTCCCATTGTACTGCATCACCGCTGGGGTTTTGAGACACCCCGGTGGTGATGCTGCCTCTCAGTTCGCCAGCCCATCGCCAGAGATGTCTTCCTGTGTAAACGGGGGTGGCGACGCTGGCGGGGCGCCAAAAACGTGTGCGCTCCCGCCGGTCGCCGTCGACATCTCTGGGGCCGTCAAAAAGTGTGACGGTACCCTTAAGACTTTAGCACAGCCAAATCTTGCCTAGACAGATTGCACAGTCTGACAATGGTTCAAATTATTTACTGGGTAACTAACAGGGATGGACTAACCCAAACTGTAAAGTTCGGGGTCTGTACCGAACACCTTGTCTTTCTCAGGGAAGTCTGTGTCACTGTTCGGGTTTGGTTAAGGATGCTGAAAAAGGAAGCAAAATGGGTGTCAAAAGTGGCTAAATCATACCAGCTTCTGCGTTGCTCCTACACTACTTCCGGGTCCACTCTTTAAACTTTATGAATTTTGCTCTGCTTTCCCGGCACACCTCTGTTACAGCAGCTGTAATTTGTTGCAGTCATCCTTTTTGCTGTGATTGGTTGCCATACACATTAGTGTACGGCAATCAAGTTGGCATCATATTAGTGTAAATAAATAATAAAAAAAGTTGTGTGATCCCCCGTATTAGTATTTTTGACAAATCACCACTGTCATTAACCCATTATATTACTCTGATTGCTACTGCACCAGGGAACTCTGGATGAGCCAGGTAAAGCACCAGGATTTATGCATCTAATAGAGCCATTTCTGGAGTGACTGCAGGCTGGTATATTTAGCATAAGGGGCCCAATATCCATCGCGCACCCCAAGCTGAGAATAAAAGTGCCCAGCTGTGTGCTTTAACTTGGCTGGGTATCAAAATGTTGCCATTTTTAAAATAATTTATTTAAAACATTGTGGAGTCCCCCATATTTTGATTCCCAGTCAATATGATGTACACAGCTTTGAGCTGCAGCCTCCATCCATGTGGTTTATCTGCTCAGGTGATCACAAATCAAGGAACCCCTACTCCTTTATTTTTAATAATTTATTTTTACACTAATATGATGCCAATTTGGTTGACATTCACTAATGTGTATTGTAACCAATCACAGACGCTGGTACACAAGATAAGGAACAGTCTAACTTCAACCAATCATAGATGCTGTCATATAGGTGGGTGGGGAATGCAGTGAATATGCATGAGGCTTATAGAGCAGATCTGGAAGTAGTGTGAAGGCAGCATGAAAGCTAGGAAGTATGAATGAACTGCGTAATCCCTATATTGCTTCCGTTTGCACTGCCTAGCCACCTTTTTATAACACTTAAAGGGAGCCAACCATCAGAATTTAACTACCTGTAAATCAGAGCAGCAAGTGATTGACGTGTGCAGCATGACATAACCATTTGTTTTTTTTGTATTCCTCCACTGTAAGCTTGTCCTTCTGCTATAAGCCGAACCCTCTCCTTCCTCCCCCTCATCCAGACTCATCCATGGAGGGAAGTTTGGCTTAAAGCAAAAAGACAAACCCACAGGGGAGGAATAAAAAAAAAACAAAAGCAAATATTGATGTCATGCTGCACATGTCAATCACCTGCTGCACTGATTTACAGGTGTTTAAATCATGGTGGTTGGTTCCCTTTAAAGGGAACCAACCACCTCAGATCACCCTAATACACAGTTAGTACATGTCCCTGCACCCTAAGGATACCTTTCCAGCACTGTTTTTGTGTAAAATCTTGCATTAGTATAACTGATATAAAGAGTTTATAAACTTACTAGCCTGGAGACATCTGGGCGTATCCCTCCTTCTGTTATACTTCAGGGCTGGCATTCATTGCATGTCTGTGCTCCCCCTCCCTCTGTGCAGAGGAGATAACGATCACGCCCATCAGGGCAGGGCAGCAGGTACAGAGGGAGGGGGAGCCCAGCCATGCAATGCACAGCCCTGAAGTATAACAGAAGGAGGGATACACCCAGATGTCTGCAGGCTAGTAAGTTTATAAACTCTTTATATCAGTTATACTAATGCAAGATTTTACACAAAAACAGTGCTGGAAAGTAGTGATGGGCGAATCCTAAATTACTCGGAATCGCTTGACTCTAGCGAGTCCGATCACAGGACTCGCTACTCGTTGAGAGTCTAGCGAGTCCAATGTTAATGAATGGGGAAGCGAGTAATAGCGAGTAGTGTGAGATTTACAAATCGCAGATGTGTCTCGGAAGCTTCAGCCTGAAGCAATCCTAGTTTTGTCATTTATTTGCATTGGACTCGTTTACTTTGTAAGTAATCGCTGGGAAACTCGCACAGATAAGAGAAGAGTCCTGTCTGCTCTGTGCAGCTCCAGGGTCCTAGAGCCTGCCTGCTGCCTGATGTAGCAGTGCTGAGATTGTTCTCAGTCTGCTCATTCCCTTTGTACAGACATGAATGTCTGTGCACAGAGATGATGTAGCAGAGCTGAGATTGTTCTCAGTCTGCTCATTCCCTGTGCATAGACATCTATATCTATGCACGGGGGATGTAGCAGAGAGGACATCGCGTTTTGGACTGTGTCGGACGGAAGAGGATTTTTTTAATTAAAGATGGAGTCCCTAATGGCTTTTTTTTTTATTTCTAATAAAAAAATGTCTCTGTGTTGTGTTTTTTTTAAAATCAATTTAATAGAAATTCATGGCGGTCATGTCTAATATTGGCGTGACCGCCATAAATTTCGGGCTTAGGGCCAGCTGATAATACAAAGCTGGCCCTAACCTCTATTACCCAGCGTGCCACCGCCACCAGGGCCGCTGGAAGAGCGGGGTTCAGCGCCAGAGGATGGCGCTTCAATGAACGCGCCATCTTCTGGGGCGGCTGCGGGCTGCAATTTGCAGCGGGGGGTGCCCAGAAAGCTTGGGCATCCCTGCGCTGCGGATTCCAGCCCCCAGCTGCTTAGCTGTACCTGGCTAGACATAGAAATTGCGCGGAGCCCCATGCATTTTTTTGACTCCGACTCCGAGACGACTCCGACTCCGAGACGACTCCGACTCCGACTCGACTCCGAGACGACTCCGACTCCGAGACGACTCCAACTCCGAGACGACTCCGACTCCGAGATGACTCCGACTCCAAGACGACTCCGACTCCGAGACGACTCCGACTCCGAGATGACTCCGACTCCGAGACGACTCCGACTCCGACTCCGAGACGACTCCGACTCCGAGACGACTCCGACTCCGAGACGACTCCGACTCCGAGACGACTCCGACTCCGACTCCGAGACGACTCCTACTCCGAGACGACTCCGACTCCGAGACGACTCCGACTCCGAGACGACTCGACTCCGATCGACTCCGAGACGACTCCGACTCCGAACGACTCCGACTCCGAGACGACTCGACTCGAGACTCCGAGACGACTCCGACTCCGAGACGACTCCGACTCTGAGACGACTCCGACTCGACCGACTCCGAGACGACGACTCCGAGACGACTCCGAGACGACTACCGACTCCGACGACTCCGACTCCGAGACGACTCCGACGACTCGAGACGACTCCGACTCGACTCCGAGACGACTCCGACTCCGACTCCGAGACGACTCCGACTCGAGACGACTCCGACTCCGAGACGACTCGACTCTCGACTCCGACTCGACTCCGAGACGACTCTGACTCCGAGACGACTCCGACTCCGAGACGACTCGACTCCGACTCACCCGAGACGACTCCCGACTCCGAGACGACTCGACTCCGACTCGACTCCGAGACGACTCCGACTCCGAGACGACTCCGACTCCGAGACGACTCCGAGACGACGACGACACCCGACTCCGAACTCCGAGACGACTCTGACTCCGAGACGACTCGACTCCGAGACGCGACTCCGACTCGACTCCGAGACGACTCCGACTCCGAGACGACTCCGACTCCGAGACGACTCCGACTCCGAGACGACTCGACTCCGACTCGAGACGACTCCGACTCCGAGACGACTCGACTCCGACTCGACTCCGAGACGACTCCGACTCCGAGACGACTCCGACTCGAGACGACTCCGACTCCGAACGACTCCGAAAACTACTCCGAGACGACTCCACTCGAGACGACTCCGACTCCGAGACGATCTCAGAGACGACTCCGACTCGACTCCGAGACGACTCGACTCCGAGACGACTCCGACTCGAGACGACCCGACTCCGACGACGACTCCGACTCGACTCGAGAGATCCGACACGACTCCGACCTCCGAGACGACTCCGACTCCGACTCCGAGACGACTCCGACTCCGAGACGACTCCGACTCTGAGACGACTCCGACTCCGAGACGACTCCGACGTGCCGAACGACTCCGACTCCGACTCGACTCCGAGACGACTCCGACTCCGAGACGACTCCGACTCCGAGACGACTCCGACTCGACTCACCCGAGACGACTCCGACCCGAGACGACTCCGACTCCGAGACGACTCGATCCGAGACGACTCCGACTCCGAGACGACTCCGAGCACGACCTCCGACCGACTCGACTCCGAGACGACTCCGACTCGAGCACTCGACTCCGAGACGACTCTGACTCCGAGACGACTCGACTCCGAGACACTCGAACGACTCACTCCAGACGACTCCGACTCGGAACGACTCCGACCGATCCGAGACGACTCCGACTCCGAGACGACTCCGACTCGAGACGACTCCGACTCGACTCCGAGACGACTCGACTCCGAGACGACTCCGACTCCGGACGACTCCGAACGAGCGACTCGACTCGACTCGAGACGACTCCGACTCCGACTCGACTCCGAGACGACTCCGACTCCGAGACGACTCCGACTCGAGATGACTCCGACTCCAGACACTCGACTCGACTCGAGACGACTCCGACTCCGAGACGACTCCGACTCCGAGACGACTCCGACTCCGAGACGACTCCGACTCCGAGACGACTCCGACTCCGAGATGACTCCAACCCGAGACGATCGACTCCGAGACGACTCGATCCGACCCGAGACGACTCGACTCCGAGACGATCCGACTCAGACGACTCCGAACCCGGACGACTCGCCTCGAGACACTCCGACTCCGAGACGACTCCGACTCCGAGACGACTCCACTCCGAGAGACTCCTACTCCGAGACGACTCCGACTCCGAGACGACTCGACTCCGAGACGACTCCGACTCCGAGACGACTCCGAGACGACTCCGACTCCAAGAGACTCCGACTCCGAGACGACTCCGACTCGACTCGACTCCGAGACGACTCCGACTCCGAGACGACTCCGACTCGAGACGACTCGACCGACTCGACTCCGGACGATCCGACTCCGAGACGACTCCGAGACGACACTCCGACTCGACTCGAGACGACTCCGACTCCGACGACTCCGAGACGACTCCGGACGCTCCGACTCCGACTCCGAACGACTCCGACTCCGACTCCGAGACGACTCCGACTCCGAGACGACTCCGACTCCGAGACGACTCCGACCCGACTCGACTCCGAACGACTCGACTCCGAGACGACTCCGACTCCGAGACGACTCCGACTCCGACTCGACTCCGAGACGACTCCGACTCCGAGACGACTCCGATCGACTCGACTCCGAACGACTCCGACTCCGAGACGACTCCGACTCCGAGACGACTCCGACCCGAGACGACTCCGAGACGACGACGACTCCCACTCCGACTCGACTCCGAGACGACTCGACTCCGAGACGACTCGACTCCGAGACGACTGCGACTCCGACTCGACTCCGAGACGACTCCGACTCCGAGAACGACTCCGACTCCGAGACGACTCGACTCCGAGACGACTCTGACTCCGACTCCGAGACGACTCCGACTCCGAGACGACTGCGACTACCGACTCGACTCCGAACGACTCCGACTCCGAGACGACTCCGACTCCGAGACGACTCCGACTCCGAGACGACTCCGACTCCGAGACGACACGAGACTACTCCGAGACGACTCCGACTCCGAGAACTCCGACTCCGAGACGACTCCGAGACGACACGACTCGACGACTCCGAGACGACTCCGACTCCGAGACGACTCCGACTCGAGACGACTCCGACTCCGAGACGACTCCGACTCCGACCGACTCCGAGACGACCGAGACGACCTCCGACCACTCCGAGACGACTCCGACTCCGAGACGACTCCGACTCCGAGACGACTCCGACTTTGGACGACTCCGACTCCGACTCGACTCCGAGACGACTCCGACTCAGACTCGACTCCGAGACGACTCCGACTCCGAGACGACTCCGACTCCGAGACGACTCTGGCTCCGACTCCGAGACGACTCCGACTCCGAGACGACTCCGACTCCGAGACGACTCTGACTCCGAGACGACTCTGACTCCGACTCCGAGACGACTCCGACTCCGAGATGACTCCGACTCCGAGGTGACTCCGACTCTGAGGCGACTCCAACTCTGAGGCGACGACTCTGAGACTTTGACTCCGACTCTGAGACTCCGACTCTGAGGAGACTCCGACTCTGAGACTCCGACTCCGAGACTCTGACTCTGAGCTTCTGACTCTGAAATTCATTAAATAATAAAAAAAAAAATGCGTGGGGCTCCGTGCAATTTCTATGTCTAGCCAGGTACAGCTAAGCAGCTGGGGGCTGGAATCCGCAGCGCAGGGATGCCCAAGCTTTCTGGGCACCCCTCGCTGCAAATTGCAGCCCGCAGCCGCCCCAGAAGATGGCGCGTTCATTGAAGCGCCATCCTCTGGCGCTGAACCCTGCTCTTCCAGCGGCCCTGGTGGCGGTGGCACGCTGGGTAATAAAGGGGTTAATACCAGCTTTGTTATACAAGCTGGTATTAAGCCCGAGATTCTTAATGTCAGGCCACGTTTGACCCAGCCACTAAGAATCTCCAATAAAGGGTTAAAAAAACACAACACAGAGAAAATTTTTTATTTGAAATAAAAAAAAAAAGCCATTAGGGACTTCATCTTTAATTAAAAAAATCCTCTTCCGTCCGACGCAGTCCAAAATGCGATTTCCTCTCTGCTACATCCCCTGTGCATAAATATAGATGTCTATGCACAGGGAATGAGCAGACTGAGAACAATCTCAGCACTGCTACATCAGGCAGCAGGCGGGCTCTAGGACCCTGGAGCTGCACAGAGAAGACAGCTGGACTCGGCTCGCAATGTAACAGCAGTTACTTTGCTAGTTTCCCTGCTATCACTGGCACAGTAGCCGAGTCTAATGCAAACAATGGCAATCCTAGTTTTGTCAGCGTTTCTGACAAAACTAGGATTGATATTGATTTGCATTGGACTCGTGCGAGTAATCACTGGGAAACTCGCAGAGTACCGAGTCCTGCGAGTCCCTTACTACTCGCGGAGTAACGAGTCCTAGAGAGTAGATTCGCCCATCCCTACTGGAAAGGTATCCTTAGGGTGCAGGGACATGTACGAACTGTGTATTAGGGTGATCTGAGGTGGTTGGTTCCCTTTAAGCGGTTCCCATAGACTTTTATAGGGTTCGGGGCCCGGGCTCAATTTCGGGTAAAGTCCAGTCCCAAACATCTGTGGGTTCGCTCATCTCTACTAAGTGTCGTTTACTTGTATTTTCCCAGTCAAACTGTACATAAATGGTGTCATAGTTTTTAAAGTTGAAGGTAGACTTTAAGTCCATCGAGTTCAACCTATAGCCTAATGACTTAATGAATGAAATTATGAATGAATAAATGAATGAATGAATGAATGTATTGGACAATATTGCTTAGTTTTCCAAATATATTTATTAGGTTTTGCAATGAGGGAGGGAGGAGGGGGGGGGAAGGGGGGTGGGGGGAGGAAACATAAATATGAAGGAAGAGAAGGGGGGGAACAAGGAGGGGAGGGAGGAGGGGGTATAACAATACACAATAACATACAAACAAGGGACTTAGATATATGGATAATACAAGCAGATTATAAAGTACAATACAATACCACTTTGATAAACACAAGTAAATGGAAAGGTAATAAGCGCTGTTGTTGTTGTAAACATACATTCTGAGCCTTAAGAGTAGACATAAAGATAGGAGGTTGTCTGTGTAGGATAAGTCGAGTTACGTTATACTGTAACATCAGGCCTTAGTCAACAAAGATGGGGAAAAAGCTGCAGTCCACATTTCCCACCTTTGAAGGAATTTGTAAATTTTGTTTGTTCTTATAGCTATGTTGTATTCATAAATACTGTGCTGTGTTATTCTATTAATTAAATTATCAATGGTGGGGGGCTCGGTTTTATTCCACCTGGAGGCGATTAGGACTTTTGCAGTTGTGATTATATGTGAAATCAAAAATCCTATGTGCTTGGGGAGGTCTTCAATTCCCAATGATAGTAAAACAAGTTGCGGAGTGAGTTTTACATAGAGGCAAGTGACATTCTTGATTAAAAGTTCGATGTTTGCCCAGTAATTGGACAAAACAGGGCAAAACCAAAATATATGGGATAGATTTCCATGAATTCCGCACTCTCTCCAGCATAAAGAGGAATTAAGTGGATTAATTCTATGTAATTTGGCTGGAGTGAAGTACCATCGTGATAATGTCTTATAGAAGGCTTCGTGAAGGGTAGCACAAGCAGAGTTGGCGTAGGTAATGTGAATAGCTTTAGTCAGTTTGTCCAAATTAATATGAATTCCCAACTCCTCTTCCCAAGCTGTAATAAAAGAGAGTCTCGGGAGTTCGTGTTCCTCATTGAAAATTTTATAAAAAGAGTTGGTTTTCCAAATAGATGGCTTCCCTGGAGTATTAATAAGTTCCGCTATAATTCGTGGGACGGTGAATTTGGGGTTTTGTTTCGTAAAAAATTTTGAGATGGCTCTCCAGTTGGTACGGTCCTCTCTAGTAAGAGAGAATTTCTCCTGAAGGAGGTGAAAGGGCGAGAGGGAGCTGCCACTGAGCAGGTCGTCCAAATGAAGAATCCCCCTAGATTTCCAAGAAGACAAGTTCAGCTTTGAGATTAATATTTCTAGGGTTTCCAGGGGTATCTTCTCAAGAGTGACCTGGGGGAAATGTTTAGAGGCTTTAGACATCCAAGTTCTCCAAGCTTGGATAGATGCCTTAATCATGGGATGGTTAGGGGGAGGTTTACGGTAGTCTAGTAGGTAAGCAATGATCACTGCCTTTAAGTTGTTGTTAACTATAGATCCCTCGATCGCCGTCCAGGGTAGTTAAGGAACCATGCTTGGGATAATTTAGTAATAGATGCGGAATAGTAGTTGTAGAGATTAGGCACTCCCAAGCCTCCAGCTTTCTTGTGCCTTTCCACAGATAGTTTAGCGACTCTAGGTCTCCTGTTGTTCCAAATAAAGGCTCGTAATTGAGATTGGAGTTTATTAAACCAGAGTTTCGGTATAAACATGGGAATGGCCCTAATCATATAGAGGAATTTGGGTAATAGGCTCATTTTAAAGGCTTCTATTCTACTTAGCCAGGATAATTCTATTTTGGAGATGCATAAATAGTCGGTATGAAAAGAATTGAAGAGAGTAGTTAGATTTGTTTGGACCATAGCAGAGGAAGGTTTGGTTAATTCTATCCCCAAATAGGAGATTTTACTACTCATCCATGTGTTATTAAATTCCTGCTTGAGATAATCCAGATGTGTCTCATCTATATAGAAATCTAGTATTTGCGATTTCATATCATTTATTTTATAGAGGGACAGATGAGAGAATTCTTGGATGGTTAATGAAAGATGTCTAAGAGACTTAAGAGGGTTAGTGATGGTCAACAGAATATCGTCCGCAAATAATGAAATTTTATGTTGTTCTTGGTTCAAGGGAATTCCTTTAATGTTCTTGTTTTCTCTAATACTGGATGCCAGGGGTTCTATGAATAAAGCAAATAAAATGGGTGAGAGAGGGCATCCCTGCCTGGTACCGTTAGATAGAGGAAATCGTTGGGATAGAAAATTGTTCGAATAGACTTTTGCGGTGGGGTTGTTGTACATAGAATTAATCAGACGGAGAATATTCACTTCAAAGCCGAATCTTTCTAGGGTGCGGAATAAGAAATTCCACTGTACCCTATCAAAAGCCTTTTCAGCATCAAGTGCTAAAAAGGCTGAGGGTTGTTTTGAGGTTTCTAATGAAATAATCAAATCCACCGCCCTTCTGGTGGCATCTACAGTGGAACGTCCGGGGATGAATCCCGCCTGATCGGGTGTGGATTAATTTGGTAATATATTTTTTTATTCTATTAGCTGCTAGTTTTGCTAGAAACTTCGTATCAGAGTTCAGTAAAGAAATCGGCCTATAATTTTTCAAATCGGATGGGTCCCCTTTGCCTTTAGGTATAACAGTAATGACGGCTTCCAACATATCTGATGGGAGGTGCCCGTGGGAAGCGGAAAAAATTAGCTAATTTGGTGATATATGGGGATAACAGTTCTTTAAATGTTTTATAGAGCTCATTCTGGAACCCATCTGGGCCTGGTGATTTACCATCCTTGGATTGATCAATAACTTGGGTGATTTCAAGATTTGTGTATTGTGAGTTGAGGTCTTCTAAGTCGGGATTATTAAGCGAGGGTAGGTTGAGGTTATTCAAATAATCAACTATACATTGGTCCGATGGGTCCAGCGAGCTAGGAGTATCTTTTAAGTTGTAGAGAGAGGTGTAAAAGTGAGCAAAAGCGTCAGCTATGTCTTTAGGATGTTTAAGGGTCTGACCTAGATGATTCTTTACTTCTTTTATTCTGGACTTTAATTTCTGATGTTTGATTTTCGCCGCCAGAAGCCTGGAGGGCCTGTCATCGGAAATATAGTGTTTAGATTTGAGCTGTTGCGTTATTTTATCATATTCCGACGAAAGTAGTGATTTCAACTCCAGTCTGAGTTTCGTAATTTCCGCTGAGTTATCAGTGTGGGGATTCGAAAGTTGTGATTTTTCTAGATCATGTATTAAATTTACTAGTTTGTGGGTTTTCTCTCTATTTTTCCTAATGAATTGGGCATTTAATTGAATCAATTTTCCTCTCAGGACTGCTTTAAATGCAGACCAGAGGGTGGGTAATTGAACATCTTGTGTATCGTTTTCTTTAAAGTAGTTCACAATAGTGGATTCTATTTCTTTCTTATAGAATGGGTGATTATAAAGAAAGCTGTTATTTCGCCAGAGTTTTTGGGGTGATATATTGGGGCCAAAGTTAAGTTCAAAGGTGACAGGGGAGTGGTCAGACCAAGATCTGGGGCCTATGGTGATTTTAGAGATTTTTGGGAGAGTAAAAATCGAAGTGAGGACTAAGTCGATCCTGGAAAATGATTGATGGCGTTTGGAAAAATAAGTAAATTCAATAGATGTTGAATGGAGGCAACGGAAAGCGTCGTACAAATCAGATTTAAGGATCCATGGATCTAGTGATTCATGACGCTGTCTTGATTTTGTAGATGAGTCCAAGGCTCCGTTAGGTACTATGTTAAAATCTCCCAAGATGATTAAATCTCCCTTGACATTAGCACCCACCAATCTCATGACCTTATTTAGGAAGGTTATCTGTCCTCCATTTGGTGCGTAAATGTTGGCTATAGTAAACAAATGGTCATTCAGCTTACAAACAAGGATCAAATATCTGCCGTTTGGATCTTCGAGCCTGGAGATTTCCTCAAACAAGATTGAGTTCTTAATAAGCAAAGCAACCCCTCCTTTTTTTTTTGAATTATTGGCCAAGAAAATATTCTGGAAGTCCCTATTTTCAAATTTTGGTGGTTTAGAAGCAGAGAATTTAGTTTCCTGTATGGCTACTACATCTGCTTTAGATTCCTTGAGTAGTTTCCATAAGTAATACCGTCTTTGGGGGGAATTGAGGCCATTGACATTTTGAGATATAAACTTAAGTGACATGTCCTACATTGAATTTGAAACGATAAATGCTCAGGATATAGAGGTAGGGAAATACAGATAACCTTTCCATGATAAACACAAGTAACAAAATAATAGTTTGGTTAAGTTTTAAATGAAGGAAATTAAGTTTAAAAAAAAAAAAAAAAGTAAACTCTTATTTCTAGTCCCTGTACGGAGGGAACCTAAATAAAGATTTCGATGTACTGCCTCCTTGAAGGGCTAAAGTATCGGCAATACACATCAGCCAGTTATTCGGGTAAGATCCTTTCACGAAATAATAATGCCCAAGTCCTTAAGGACCTTCCGGCCACTCTCGACGTCCGATAGAGCTTGAGGTTTCCCCTGATGATGAAAGAGGAGTTTAGTAGGGTTGAAGCCCCATTTATATTGGATCTTATTTTTTTGGAGAGCATTGGTTAATGGGGCTAAACTTTTCCTCTGAATCATGGTGTCTCTAGAAAGATCCACAAAAATTTTAATGCTATCAAATGGTTTAGGGAGGGTTTTATTAAGGCGCATATAATCCAACAGTTGTTCCTTTACGTGATAAAAATGGAACTTCATTATAGTATCTCTCGGGATCTCAGGTTTTATTGACTTGGGTTTAGGTAGTCTATGGATCCGAACCGCAGTCATATCTAAGTCAGACAGAGTGGGGATAGCACTTTTTAAGAGATCCTTAACATACAGATGAAGTTGGGGGTTTTTAACTGATTCCGGGATTCCCCTGAATTTTAGGTTCTGCATCCTATCCCTGTCCTCGAAGTTGGTCATTCTGTTTTTTACCCCTACATATTGTTCCTTGAGGAGGGTATGCTCCTCCTGTAATTTATCATATTTGTTTGATAAGTCGAAAATCTCTGTTTCATTTTTATCTGTCCTAAGGGATACTGAGTCTAAAGATCTTTGGAGCTGATCAAATCTAGAATCAAGTTTTTGGTTGAGTGCCGTAAAAATGCTTTTGAAATAATTCTGATCTATGGGTTGAGACCAATCAAAACTCTCGATCGAGTTAGGTTCCTGAAGAGAAGGATCGTCCCTTCTCATACGTTGTTTTTCAGGGGTAAGGCTCGGGGAAATGTCAGCCTCTGTATCTGAACCATCTAGTGCTGATAATCTCTGCACAGAGGGTTTCTTTGTAGAAGCTAGTTCCTTCCTCTTTTGTTTGGAAGGATATGAGTCAGAAGGAGTAGACTCGTCCATTTGGTTCTGTGATTGCGACCATGTGTCATCCTGGTGCCGTCTAAGAGATCTTGATCTTGATCTGGAACGGTGCCTTTGTGGATGGCATGGTGGCTGGGTTTGTATCTGAGGAGGTTTAGCTTTCCCCGTAGTTGTCTTTGAGGTGGCCATGTTGTTTTACTCAGATTAAGGAGAGGAATTAGATTTCAGGCGACTATAATGGGTTTAAGTCAGATAGTAGTATTATTAGTATGAATTTCAATGGGGGCACTAAAGTAGTTATAAGAGGCTCGAGGCCAAAATGCAAATGCAAGAAGCTTCTTCTGAACGAGAAGTCGTGACTCTTTAATCTAGTGGGTAAAGGGACTCAAGGTTATTAAGGGAGTTATTATGTAGGAACCAATCTTGATAATATGCTATCTTAGAGGATACCCTCATTCATCAGCTACAACAAAGCTGTACAATTGACGCTTTTCAAGTAAGATCACTCGTGCAAGTCAAAAGAGAGTCCAGCGCCAACTATCAAGTAAGAGATTAGGAGCTTCTGTTTTACAAAGCCCACCACCAAAGATGTCAACAAACTGGAGAGGATTAGTATAGGCAGGCAGTTAATGTTAAAATACTTACTCGAACACAGACAAGCGAAAGTACTCTAGAGCGTGAGTGGTACACAGTATACAATTCCAAAGGGTAACAGGCTATGTCTAACAGTGATCAATTCACTGTACTAGTGTCAAAGAGAGCAACTCAATAGTCCAATTTAAAATATATTGTCTACTCTGTTGCTGAGAAATACTCAATAGCGATATTTCTAATAAGTAAAGTATTGAATAAAATATGCGGCCCAATATGCAATGTCACCCTTTTCAAGTAAAATAAAATATAAAACAGATATTATACAAACTAGTGACTGTATAAAGAAAGGAAAAAGCCAGCTATATATGTATATAGTAGGATAAGCTCAGATATCGGAATAATAGGATAGTTGTTACTAAATAAATAATTCACCTGATAAACTGGCTTTCATATAATATTAAAGTATTGAGAAAAAAAAAAACAGGAGGAGTAGTAGGAATAAAGAGAAGGAAGGGAAGAAACAAGCAAAGTAGCTAGTGAACAAGGATTGTAAAGATTAAGAAAGGGTACTCAATATAGGAGAGATAAGTGTCTCCAGGGAAAATGAGATAGGATACAAAGGGGAATTAGTCGCTGAGGAATAATGAGTCACAGTATTAGCCTCGCAAGTGGCTAACCTGAGATGAAGCAATATTAGTATAGGATTATATATTCCCACAGCCACTAGTATAAGCAGATATAAAATATGTTGACGTCTGATATACAATCGATGTGCTTTTTAGTAGCCGAAGCCGCTTTATCAGTTGCCAAAAGGGAAGAGCTAACAGGCTAAACAGCTAGGGGATAGAAAGGGTTAATTAGAGGACAGAAAGAAAAGAATAGACAACTAAACAGTAATTCACTAGTATTACTACTTAAGCTGAGTTGTTGGTGGGTTAGTTTAGTCTAGTTGGTAGAAAACTTGTGACACCTTAGAAATCTAAAGTGATCAGTCTGTATATGAGGATCTCCAGCTGTTCCCAGTAAAGACAGGAATAGATTGAAGTTGAGAAATATACCATTCAAGGGGAGTAGAGTGTACATTAATGCAGCAGAGCTGGTTCTGCAGATAAGCTTCTGACACCGAAGGCTCCAAGAGTTCCATTAACTTGTAGGTAGTTCAAAGATATGTCCTGTTGTCACAAAGATTAGTAGCTCAAACAAAAGGTCCTTAGGTCAGCTGGAATGAGTGGTCTACGATGTAGCAGAGGAGCAAGCAGAAGCTGGCAGGATAGATTGCTGGCAACACTTCTTGTCACCACTGTCAAGCTAATACTAAATGCAGCTATAGAGAGGAGCTGGTGTAAATACAGCTATTACCTCTGTGGCTCTGCTTGAGTGTCCTGGGCTCCAGACCACTGTGTGAGACAGGAGGATGTCAGCACAGGCTGCAGGGGGCTCCTGGTATCCTGAGTCTCTCATCAAGCAAAACAAAAGTCAGATCTGGCAATAAAAGTTTCCCAGTGGTTCCAGGAGAGATCAAAGCGGTGTGATTTAATGTTAGGGCAGAAATACCAACCTCTATAATCAGAGGTCCACAGCAATCCAGGGGTCCCAACAAACGTCCCAGAAGGAGGATGAACAGCCAGGAGGGGTTCCAGAGAGGTTGGAGGTCTCTTCACTATGTTTCTCACAATTCCAACTTCGGGGTGTGAGGTACCCTGCAACCTCAGCAGTGTAGTGGAGCAGCTCGGCAGGTCTCCAAGGCAACCCTCCAAAGTGCAGGAGCCAGACAGCCACAACAATGGCAGGTAAATCCAGACAGCTTGTCTGGAGGTTCCCCTGGGCTCAGTAGATCTCTCCAAGTGGTAAAAAAAACCCAGATAGATGAAATAAAGATACAGCAGCAATCCAGGCTCTCCAAATCCAATCAGAAGCTTCCAGGCTAGAATATTTCTTGCTTCAGGTGGGATCCAATGAGAAATCCAGGGAAAAGGGGAAAATCCAAGTGGTCAGGCAGGTTCAAGATGGTATTCCAAGAGGATCCAGTTGGTTTGATGGGATTTAGCCCAGGAAATGGGCTAAAATCCTGTTGCTTTTGGCTGATGAGCAGGAGCTCAGGTTAAGTGTGACTGCACTGCATGAGCTCCCAAGCCACGCCTCAATATTGCTTAGTTAAATAATTGATGTTCATTTTCCCCCTCCTTCCATGTGGTATTTTCTGGTAAACAATAATTTATTTATTTTCACACTATTTTCACAAATTTATTGTGGATGGACAGTAAACAGGTCCTTCTCAGTGTGTACACTGCTGTTACTATGCCTAAGAATTGTATGGTTTGACTGACAATTTTAATTAATTTCTTCAATGCTGCTAATGAGGTCAGCAAAGATATGAAAGGTAGGCAAGACAGCCCAAGTACTCTACGAGTTCTATTTTAAGTAAACCTAATGTAGACCATGATTGCCATTTTCTTGCTGATCTTCTTTTGGATCCTATTATTATTAACATTTCATTATAGGACAAATAAAGTCCTTGTGCTATAATTTAAAATACAAAACTATAAAGTAAAATTCAGTTTGGTGTGTTCTCGCTATTCCGTGCTTTCTTATGTCACATTTAAATCAATCATGATAGAAGAATAGGGAGGTTACCTCTTAAACTTTGCAGAGGTGTATGAGCATCTTATTTCTTCACCTCAGTGTCTCAGCATGCAGGATTTATTCCTATTAAACTACAGCAAAGTCGATCTAATGTAGCAGTATTGTACCTATGTGATATGTGAAATGATTTTTGCTTATACATCTCATTATTGGATTGAATGTTTGAGCTACTTTCAATAATAATAGTGTTTGAAGAAAACAATTTATTTACCAACTATAATAGTGCTGCAACTGTAAGGAGAGATTTTTGGCAACACAGAGAAGTAGAGGTGTGATAGAGGAATGGTGGTTGCATAATGGTTTATAGGAAATGTGGAACACTTAGTTCAGATTGCATCTGCAATTACCTTGCCTCTACATTTCTGTAGCGACAACCCTCCTTAATCCATCCTTTTGAGTGGGACATTCCTATTCTACCAAAGTAGAGAAAGTTTTATCTATTATACATCATTGGTAAAGTGCCTTTAAAAATTATTCATAGCCTAGGGTCACACTGGGTTATGGACCCACATTTTCAGGCCATCGCTAATTCCGGACAGCGTTAATGGCGTGCGCTGCCTAGAAAGATGGGTCCATAGCAACCCATTGTTTACCTTAGTAGCAGCTGCACAGAGAGCTGCTGGGCAGCTGCTTTTTTTCAGCGCACAGGAAAACCCCGCATGCTGTGTTTCCTGTGCACTGAGGAAAAGTGCACATTATGCCGCTCTGTGTGCGGCTGCTACTAAGGTAAGCAATGGGTCGCTATGGGCCTCCGTTTCCAGGCAGCATATGCCGGTAATGCTGTCCGGTATTTGCGTTGGCCTGGAAACGTGGGTCTATAACCCAGTGTGACCATAGACATACCCTGTAAATTCTATCATATTTTTTTGATATTATACTCACAAACTTAAAGTGTAAATGTCATTTCATTGAAGGAAAAAAAAACACAATACTGCACCAATTGTTAATGATGGATCACATAGCAGCCAAGATAATGCTTTTTTGTGCCATATGACTTATTTTCTCACTTTTTGTGCTCTTTTAAAAACTGCAATTTATGCTTGTGTGGGTGTTGCCATTATCCCTCAGTGTCTACCAGCACTGTGTCTGTATTTGCACAGCTTCCTTCACCTCTCATACAGTTAGGGCCAGAAATATTTGGACAGTGACACAAGTTTTGTTATTTTAGCTGTTTACAAAAACATGTTCAGAAATACAATTATATATATATAATATGGGCTGAAAGTGCACACTCCCAGCTGCTATATGAGAGTTTCCACATCCAAATCGGAGAAAGGGTTTAGGAATCATAGCTCTGTAATGCATGGCCTCCTCTTTTGACCAAAAGTAATTGGACAATGGACTCTAAGGGCTGCAATTAACTCTGAAGGCGTCTCCCTCGTTAACCTGTAATCAATGAAGTAGTTAAAAGGTCAGGGGTGGATTCCAGGTGTGTGGTTTTGCATTTGGAAGCTGTTGCTGTGACCAGACAACATGCCGTCAAAGGAACTCTCAATTGAGGTGAAGCAGAACATCCTGAGGCTGAAAAAAAAGAAAAAATCCATCAGAGAGATAGCAGACATGCTTGGAGTAGCAAAATCAACAGTTGGGTACATTCTGAGAAAAAAGGAATTGACTGGTGAGCTTGGGAACTCTAAAAGGCCTGGGCGTCCACGGATGACAACAGTGGTGGATGATCGCCGCATACTTTATTTGGTGAAGAAGAACCCGTTCACAACATCAACTGAAGTCCAGAACACTCTCAGTGAAGTAGGTGTATCTGTCTCTAAGTCAACAGTAAAGAGAAGACTCCATGACAGTAAATACAAAGGGTTCACATCTAGATGCAAACCATTCATCAATTCCAAAAATAGACAGGCCAGAGTTAAATTTGCTGAAAAAACACCTCAAGAAGCTAGCTTAGTTCTGGAAAAGTATTCTATGGACAGATGAGACAAAGATCAACCTGTACCAGAATGATGGGAAGAAAAAAGTTTGGAGAAGAAAGGGAACGGCACATGATCCAAGGCACACCACATCCTCTGTAAAACATGGTGGAGGCAACGTGATGGCATGGGCATGCATGGCTTTCAATGGCACTGGGTCACTTGAGTTTATTGATGACATAACAGCAGACAAGAGTAGCCGGATGAATTCTGAAGTGTACCGGGATATACTTTCAGCCCAGATTCAGCCAAATTCTGCAAAGTTGATTGGACGGCGCTTCATAGTACAGATGGACAATGACCCCAAGCATACAGCCAAAGCTACCCAGGAGTTCATGAGTGCAAAAAAGTGGAACATTCTGCAATGGCCAAGTCAGTCACCAGATCTTAACCCAATTGAGCATGCATTTCACTTGCTCAAATCCAGACTTAAGACGGAAAGACCCACAAACAAGGAAGACCTGAAGGCTGCGGCTGTAAAGGCCTGGCAAAGCATTAAGAAGGAGGAAACCCAGCGTTTGGTGATGTCCATGGGTTCCAGACTTAAGGCAGTGATTGCCTCCGAAGGATTCGCAACAAAATATTGAAAATAAAAATATTTTGTTTGGGTTATGTTTATTTGTCCAATTACTTTTGACCTCCTAAAATGTGGAGTGTTTGTAAAGAAATGTGTACAATTCCTACATTTTCTATCAGATATTTTTGTTCAACCCTTCAAATTAAACGTTGCAATCTGCACTTGAATTCTGTTGTAGAGGTTTCATTTCAAATCCAATGTGGTGGCATGCAGAGCCCAACTCGCGAAAATTGTGTCACTGTCCAAATATTTCTGGCCCTAACTGTAATGTATTGCACTCACTTACAGCAGTCACAGCTCCTGAGAGCAGGCTGACAGGAAGCAGTGTGATGTGTCAGCAAAGAAGGGGTTAACAGAGATCCTGACTGAGCTGTATGGAGCCAGATGACAGATCAGAAGCTTGTGCTAAGGGAAGAGGAGTTTGCACTGATACTAACATTGCTTGGCACTATGCTGTAGCCTGAGGTAATCTAGTAATTAGCTGCAGTCAGGAGCTCACTTACTCTGTAGGCCATGCCGCGTCCCTTATATGGTTATGTGGCTATAGTCAGTGTGAAGACAGATCTTAATGAGAATTAACATATGGCTGCTTCAGACACAGTCTAGTGGGGACACCTTATGGAAGATCTATAAATAGTTTTCAACCAGAATTTTCTTGTAAAGTATTTTTAAAAGTTTATTAAAATCACTTGCTCTACATTATTATTAAATAAAAATTTAAATGGCAGTTATGCTCTAAGTAAAACCTGTTAGCAGGATTTTGCACAGTAAAGTAAAGATAGAGCTGTAGTGGTGCAGTAACTGTCATGCTTAGGAGGTGAGGGAATCGGGTAACTGAATGGTGAGAGGGGTGAGGGGTTTCAGGGGGAGCTAATCTGACCTTTAGGCTGGTTGTCCCTGGCTCACACAGCTCTCAGTGGCACCTCTGATTGTGAGGAGGTCGGAGTCTTCACCCTATTTCCTGAGCTCCTGATTAGCCCTAGTCTGAGGGCCCCTACGTCCACCCATGGATCCAGAATCACATCTACTTTCAAAGCAAAGACTTCAGCCAGGGGGAGGAGATTCCAGGTGAGTCACACCCAAGCCTCACATCAACCCCTCAACCAGCAGCTGAGCACAAGACCTTCACATCTGTATCTCATACAGCTCATGAAGAAATGCAAACACAACACACACAGCAACATCCAGCAAAGTCTGTGCAATCTAAGCACGTGACAGTAACACAATATATCTTGCTGCATTTGGTGACGAAATTGGATTTATGTTTCTTCTTTAATCACCATTTGAAGTTATCTGTTAATTTGATTTTGGTGCATAGTGCACAGTGTTTTCTGCTCCCTACTTGTCTGTGCTTCATTGCCCTGTCACCAGTCTGTGAATGACCTGCCTCCTTTGTTTGAAACCTCAGCAGTTACCTGTCTTTCACAATTGTGGAGACCCGGGGGTCAGTGGGTGCTCTCGTCCGCAGGCCCAGCCGCCTTTACAAAGACAACGTGGACCAGGGCTCATCCCCAACTGAACGCCCGAGCTCCTTAACCGTGGGCGGAACACTACTCAGACAACACAGGGTCAGGGAATCACAATATTAAGGCTTTATTGGATACCCAAACAGTTAACAGCATATAACGCATAACCGGCAAAACACAACAATGTAACAGGCAACAGAGTCTCATCCTTCCGCTGGCTCACCAGGGTATAGAATGTAGCACGGCAAAGTTTGTAGCCAGGTGACTGTATCATCCCAACCTGGGTTGCTTCCTTGTCCTTGTGCAGTCTTTATCACAGCCGAATCCGATAATCCGATACTGAATCCTTGTGGTTCTTTAGTCCGTGTTCTGGTCCCCTTGGTCGGCACCGAAATGCCTAGGCCTAGGGTTATGGCTCGCTAACCGGATCCGAAGACCCTAGATTAGCTGCCTGTATCCAATCTTCAATCTCCAATCCAGTGGACCTCAAGCCGGGACCAAAATCCCTAGACTGAGGCCACTAGACAGAATCTAACTCCAAATCTGCTGGTCAAAGTGAACAGTCCTCCTTATATACCCTCAGCCCTCATTGTAGGATATTAGGGACGTCATGATTGGTTCAATAACACAGTCTTTTCATTGGCTGAACTCCAATCCTCATTTAACATATTTTAGTACTATTGCAATCCAAATGCTGATTGATATAGCACCTAGCAGTGATACAATGGAATGTTAGTATGAGACATTGAGTCTGCAATCAATGACACTTAAACAATACTGGCTGGGGCCCCTGTACATAGAATCAACATTCACAGGGTAATAGACAATGGACGATTAGCATAATTAAGTTCTCTGGCCTGCTATGACAAACAAGTTAGATAATTACATTACCATTCTAAACTTAAAGTAATCTATGAAAATACTGTAGGAAATTCTCCTTGGCCATTACAAGTTTACAAGCCTATATACAATATGATATGTCTGGGTTACATAAGAAATCATCATATGTCCTACACTGAAGGGGCCCATTTTGTCACACATAGTGCACAGCGTTTTCTGCTCCCTACTTGTCTGTGCTTCATTGCCCTGTCTCCAGTCTGTGAATGACCTGCCTCCTTTGTTTGAAACCTCAGCAGTTACCTGTCTTTCACAGACCAGAGGCAGGTAGAGGGACTAGAAAATCACCAACAGAGAGAAGAAATAATCAGGAGAACATTTTTAATGCTAATCACAGAAAGACAAGACAAATTTCTTCATCAGAGGTATCACTTAAATTAGTATAACAGTGCCATTACAGACATGTCTTTAAATTACATTACCTAACGTTGCTAACAAGTTCTCATTAATTTAATTAGATTTTTTGTGATATAGCAATACAAATAAGTAAGAATTAATTAAAAATAAAGGAAATTATACATATATTTTTAAAATATTTATAAAACTCTTTTAGAAAATTGTGATGTACATTTGTATTCAGCCTCTCTGATTCAATACTTTGTAGGATCACTTTTTCCTGCAATTACTGTTGCATATCTCTTGGGATATGTCTCTACCAGCTTTGCACAGATTCTGACATTTTTTTCCTATTCTTCTTCGCAAAATAGCTCTAGCTCATTGAAACTCAATGGATATCTGTTAACAGCAATTTTCAATTCTTGCCAAGGTAAAAAAAAGTTTGTACCTTGTTAGCCAGTAAACAGAAAAATATTGGAATCTGAGATTCCTCAGTGGTTGATGCCTTTTAATGGTTAATTGAAAAGATGGTAAACATAGCAAGCTTTCGGGACACGATGGCCCCTTTGTCAGGCTGATAATGACACAAATTCTGAAGAAACATACACATATACATAAGGAAGAGATGCTGTAGTAAAGACTCTGCTTTACGTCACCTGTCGTATTACTACAGCATCTAAGGCCCCCTTCACATAGGCTTTTTTTTTTAAATGTGGCAAATCCGGCAGATTTACTGCATCTGCCGCATCTTCTGCCTAACGGCTGCACTTGCGTCATGCATTGTCTATGGGGCTTGCAGTCAGGTGCGGCAAGTGCAGTTTTGCCGGTTGAAGAATATGCGGCACTTGCGGCCGTGAAAAAAACCACGGTCAGCAGCGGTTATTTTTTGCGGCTGCAACTGCCACATCTGCTGCAATAGGCAAACCCGCACTTGCCACAAACACTGTAGACAATGCATGGGGCTTGCCGCAAGTGTGCCGCAAGTGCGGCTGTTAGGCGGAAGATGCAGCAGATGTGGTAAATATGCCGGATATGCCGCATTTTCAAAAAAATGCCTATGTGAAAGGGGCCTAACACTGTTTTTTTTCTCTTTTTTTCTTTTGCTTATGTATATATGTATGTGTCTTCAGAATTTGTGTCATTATCATCCTGACGAAGGGGCCGTAGTGTCCCGAAAGCTTGCTATGTTTACCATCTTTTCAGTTAGCCATTAAAAGGTATCAACCACTGAGATTCCAATTCTTGCCACAGATTCTCAATGGGATTTAGGTCTGGACTGTGACTGGGCTGTTCAAACACATTAATATGCTCTGATCTAAACCATCCCATGGTAGCTCTGGCAGTATGTTTTGGGTCATTTTCCTGCTGGAAAGTGAACGTAAGACCCCATCTCAAAATTTTTGGAGTCTCTAACAGATTTTCCTCCAGGATTGCCCTGTATTTAGCTCTAATTGCTGCGTTAAAGCTCTCCCACAGCATATTGCTGCCACCACTATGTTTAATGGTAGGGATAGTGATTTCAGTGTGATGTGCAGGATTAGACTCCTGACATAAATAGTTTTTTGCATATAGCCATAAAAGTTCAAACGTTGTCTCAATTGATAACAGCACATTCTTTTATATGTTTGTATTTTTTTCAAAAAACCATGTAGTAAAAATAGCTAGTGGAATGGTTTTCTTTTAAAAACTAGCTGTCTTTTTGCCACTCTTCCATAAAGGTTAGATTTTTGGAGGACAAATCTAAGGGTGCGTTCGCATGCCGACTTTGTGGTGCAGATTTTTTACTTCCAAAATCTACACCTACTGTCAGAAATATGCACCAAAACCATCCCTGTCAGCATGGTGCATTTTGGTGCATATTCGGGACGTATTTGATGCAGATTTGAATATCCTTAGTCTCTATATCAATAAACTTTGGATACTTTGGCAAAAAAAAAAGAAAAAAATAAGGGTGAAATCATGCTCCCCCCTTTAACACTGTCACCTCTTGAGATTTTTTAATGTAAATTAGCCATAAAACAAGCAAAACTTATGCAGCGTGCGAACACTGCTGCGTATCTGCTGCATACTTTGAGCTAACATGAGGGTCTATGGGTGAAAAAGGTGGTAAAATCTGAAGCAAGAATGGACATGCTGCAGATCTTTCCACAATCAAATACAGTTGATCCACTGCAGAGAAAAAAACACAACATGTGGCTAGGCTATCACAAATCCCATAGAATTTGCTGTAAAAACACACTGCTGGAAACTTACTGTGGATCTGCAGCGGATCCGCACCAAATACACGTCTAAATATGCTTTATGCGAACAGGCTCTAACCGTTGTCTTGTGGACAGATCCTCTCATCATATCTAAAAATCTGTGAACCTCTTCCAGAGTTACGATATGCTTCTAGGCTGTTCCCTTAATTAGTGCTATCCTTCTTGGGATGTCAGTTTATGTGAACGGCTTTGCCATGGTAGGTTTGCCATTATCAATACACCATCCATTTTTAAGTAAGGATTGAACAGTGCTCTGTGAAATGTTCAGAGCTTGGACCATTATTTTTATTACCTAAGACTGCTTTACTATTCTGCACAACTTTATCCTTGACTTATCTGTTGAGTTCCTTAGTTTTTATGATGTTGTTTGATCCCTATTGTTCTCTAACAAACGTCTGAGACATTGAAAGCACATTTATAGGTATGCTGAGAATAAATTACACTCAGGACTTCATTTTAGGATATCAGACTACTGAGGGCTAAAAACAAATACACATCAAAATGATCAGAATTTGATTTTTTAAGTATTTAGAAAACAATGTATCATTTTCTTTAAACTTCACAAATACTTTCAACTTTATGTTGATATATCACATCAAATTTCAATAAAATGTATACTCATGGAGTTTGAATACATTTTCTAAGCACTGCTAATGTAAAATTAAATTCTTACATTTTATTTTGGCCCATTAGAATGGTGCAATCTTACATGTTTAGCCTAAAACTAGAAAAGTTGGTGCTCCTCTGATATAATACTATTAAGTTAGATAAAATTATATTTTAGCTATACAGTGTACTTGCTAAAGATCACCATTTAACAAATTCAATATAAGGTTATATTTTTGATATACAAGCACCTAGAGAAAGCAGCATTTAAATATCATATAGTGAACATTTAGGACAATTTTCATTTTGACCTTCAAAAAATGGTCTGTAAGAAAGGAGAACAGTTCTTAGCCTAAAGTCTAAGCTCATGTGTAGATTGCAAATTAAGCTGTGTGTCATTCTGAAAGGTTGGTTTCTGAAAGATGTAATGAATTAGAACAGTTACTAATGATGTGTCATACTTTCAATTAGCAAAATTTATATTAAAAAAAAAAATCATTGTTACTAGTTTTTTTATTGCTTTTTCATTTTTCTCTTTCTGTGACTTAATGAAAAGTATAAAAATTATTTACCAAATGATAATTCCGCTTTTTATACTTTTTCTTAGTAAAAAGTCTCCAAGGCATATTTATCAAACATAAAATTCCAAATTGCTGACATCATTCATGTATTTAAGTATATTTATGCTTTTTTGTAGGCAAGAGATTAAACATTCAATGCCATGTCACAAAAAATACAGTAAAATCTTGGAGTGAATTTCTGGCACACAGTATGTTAATAATAAATAGCTGTTGTAAATGTAGACTAGACTGTAGAGAAGAGCATATCACTTCAGCCATCCCTGTTTGAGGTGAACCAGTGTGGCGTGAAGCAATATACTCATTTTTACTACCTAGATTTATCAATGAGCATGAACCATTATGCATATTCTGGCACAATATAAGACTGTATTATACTAATTTAGGTTTGCACTGTATATTAAGAATTAAGGCTCATTCTGAAGTCAGACTTTCATGTACAAGTTCTATCCATGATTTCTTCAAGTAGTACTCATACATAAATTAAATAAAGTCCAAGGATATATCCGGGCACTACCAACTCTTGACCTTATATACACTGGAACCTGCGCACATAGGGCTCTTTTTAGGGCTAGGTGTTGCACAATCTTGTAAGTCCATTATTATACTGCTTTAAAGATGAGAAAAAAGGAGGCACTCACCATTCGATGCTCTGTATTTTTTAATGTACCTTTTTGCCAGGTTACATTACAGCCAGGAAGGACGGGATGGAGGCTGACAACGGCTCCGTTTCGCGGTGATTCCGCTACAATGGGTCAGTACTGACCAGTTGAAGCGGAAGCACCGCGAAACTGTGCCGTTGTCGGCCTCCATCACCCCCTCCCTGGCTGTAATGTAACCTGGCAATAAGGTACATTAAAAAATACAAAGCATCGAAAGGTGAGTGCCTCCTTTTTTCTCATCTTTAAAGTCATACATAAATTAGTTTATGGGTCTGTTCACAAGTGCATGAATTTTTACAGATCTGTCAGACCTCAAAAAATCATGGTGAAATGTCCGTTTTTGATCCAAGACATGAATGCAAGTCTGAGTTCATGCAAAATTGGACATACCTGAATGCCATTGCTTTTTATGAATTGCTTGATAATGATATGAGAAGCTTGAGAAACCTGTTTGAGAGGAAAAACTGCTGAATCTCTGAAGGTAAAAGCTGACATGCTAACCAAACTATAAAGGAAATATGATCAAAAAACCATTGCTGAAGCTCAGACAGTTTCTTTATGTACCACAAAATGTGCTGACATCTGAATAAGCCCTTACATGGTATAGATAAACATGATTCTGTGTTCTAGAAATGGTAAGATATCTAAAACAATTAAATGATTGAATTTAATTTTGTTGTGATACTAATATTTGTCATGTAGAAACATTTATTAAAAATAAATATCATATATTATTTTTCTAGATATTACCTTCAAATGTGATTATTAAATAGTTTTACCTTTGAGCTAATATCTGTCTATAATTTATTCTCTGATTAAAATATTACCATAATTGTGTTTGCTCTAAGTAGGGTTAGTACATCAATGTTACACAACTGAATATTTCTCATCAAACTGCACAATGAAATACATAATTCAACTATACATTGAATTAAAATGGAATAAAAAAAATATGAATCTATTTCAATGCTTTAATTTCTTTCAGTAATGTGATTACTCTGTAATTCAGTAATTGGAACAATTTTGCAAGACATGATTTCTGATAATGCACATACCTGCGGAGTAATAGTGCTTAATTTTTCATATTCTTTTGCCTGTAATGGTATTTTTACAAGTACAGTTTTGTAGCATTTTTACGACTGCTAACCTGTTCAATACATGTGAAAAAAATTGTTCCTGCATCATGAAAATGGACGTGTAAAATATAGGGATTATTCACCATCTAGAGATATTAATTAGAAATGTTTCTAAATGTAAATGTTAAATCAGTTCATTTTCAGTGGTATAAATAAAATGTATGTATGTCTACAAACTTTTTTACCTTGTATAGATTTATTTATATTTCTCTTTTACAATGCATTACAAGAAATGTTCAATGTCCTTATACAAACGGTATCTTGAAATGTAGTTTCTATGGTAAAGAAAGTTTTTTGCCACTAGAGAGTAAAGATAGGACTAAGGGCCACATCACACACACAGATATCTGTGCAGATATTGTTCGCAGATCTCTGGTTGCAGTGAAATCATGGACACATTGTTCATTTGTATATGGCCACAAAATGGAACAATGTGTCCATGTTTTCACTGCAACCAGAGATCTGTGAACAATATCTGCACAATTATCTGTGTGTGTAACGTGGCCCTAAGGGTACCTTTACACGCGGCTACATTTCTAGGGTGGCTACAGGTAACTTACTGGTTGCAGTGAAATCATGGAGACAAGGTTCTATCTTGTTGCTGTGTACAAATGGAATAATCTCTCATGATTTCACTGCAACCAGTAAGTTACCTGTAGCCACCCTAGAAATGTAGCCGCGTGTAAAGGTACCCTAAGTGATACATGGTGGGCACAATTATTAAATAATTTGAATTTTTAAGGATTAATATTATTCTTGCACAACTACATTGCTATTGGTCAATCCAGAAGGTTAATAAACCTGATTCCTTAAGAAAGTAAAAGTGAGAATTATGTGTGCAGCAAGCCCCATGCATTGTCTATGGGGCTTGCGGTCCATGTGGCAAGTGCAGTTACGCCGGATCGGCTGGATCCGGCACTTGCGGCAACGTAAAAAGAAAAGCTGCAAGCACTTGCCGCACCGGAGTACAAGCCCCATAGACTATGCATGGGGCTTGCCGAAACTGGGCTACAAGTGCGGCCATTAGGCGGCCGATCCGGCAGATGCGGAGCTTCCTGCCGGCTCGGCCGCCACATCAAAGAACGCTGATGTGAAAGGAGCCTTCAAAAATTAAATTTTCCCATCTGCTTTTTATTTTCATCTCTTAAAGAGATAATATTAACCAGCCAACTTAAAATGTGCAAAAATAGATTTGACATTTAAAAAAACAAAAAAAAAAAAACAATAAAAAAAAATGTAAATTCAATTATGGCTAAAAGTGTTGGCACCAATAAAATTGGTTTAGAAAATCATGCATTTCTACCAGAAAATTATTGCAATTACAAATGTTTTGTTATACTCTTGTTTATTTTCATTGCGTGTATTGAACCAAAATAACAGAGAGAAAAAGGCAATTGGACGTAGTTTCACACTAAACCCCCAAAATGGGCCAGACAAAATTATTGTCACCCATCACTTATTATTTGGTTGCACACCCTTGGGAGCAAATAACTGCAATCAATCTCTTCTTATAACCATAAACAAGCTTTTTTAACCTCTCAACTAGAATTTTGGATCTCTGTTCTTTTGCAAACTGCTCCAAGTCTCTCATATTTGAAGTATTCCTTCTTCCCACAGCCATTTTAAGATCTCTCTACAAGCATTCAATGGGATTTAGATCCGGATTCGTTGCTGGCCATGTCAGAAAGCTCCAGCACTTTGTTTCCATCCGTTTCCAGGTGCTTCTTAAAGTGGTTGGGATCATTGCCCTGCTGGCATTGCCATGGTCAGGGATGCAAATCCTAAAAAAAGAGGTAGACACTGGCGCAATGGGTCTAATCTGTATGGTGCAAAAATGCATGCAGTGTATGAACTGTTGTGCAACCAACAACTGGTTATAGCATGTCAAACAGCTGCCGCGGGATCCTCCACCTCGAGTTTGATCACATAATACCCAACAGGACAGCGATAATTCGATCTGCGCTGCTGTATATAATGACAGACGTCCTCTGTATTATAAACCGGTGATCTTTATTCCTACGCATTTCAAGGTCGTCCCAACCGCTTCATCAGGGATACTGATTTGATTTCTGTTAATGTATCCCTGATGAAGAAGTTGATGCGACCTTGAGACACGTAGGAATAAAGATCACCAGTTTATAATACAGAGGACGTCTGTCATTATATAAAGCAACGCGGATCAAATTATCGCTGTCTTGTAGGCATGCAAATCCGGCTTGCTAAATCTGGTCAACACATTCTAATCCTTTTTGCAATCTTCAAGTTTAATGATGCCTTGCACATAGCCAATGCACCCAACAAAATAACAGTAAAATAGCTTTGAATGTTCACCATATTTAATGGTAGGTTCTTTTTTTGTAAGTCTCATTCCATTTTTGGTAAACAGTAGAATTACGTGCTTTACCAAATAGCTTTATCTTAGTCTCATCTGTATACAAGATGCTTTCCCAAAAGGATTTTGTCCTACTCATATATATTTTGGCAAACTGCAGTCTAGATTTTTTATGTATCAACAGTGGGGTCTTCAAGGGTCTCCTGCCATAGCATTTAATTTCATTTAAATGTCGACTGATAGTTTGCGATAACAATGATGCACCCTGAGACTGCAAGACAGCTTGAATTCACTTTTAAAATTGATTTAAGCTGTTTATCTACCATTCGGACTATCCTGCATTGCAATCTTTCATCAAGTTTGCTCCGCCATCAATGTCCAAGCAGCATAGATACAGTAACATGGGTTGTAAACTTGTTGTTTATGTTGCGCATCGTGCACACAGGAATACCAAGATCTCTGGAGTCGAACTTGTAATCATGTTAATATTTTTCAACAATTTTGGTTTTCAAATCCTCAGACAGTTATCTTCTACTTTTTGTGTTCTCCATGCATAGTATGGCACACATACACACAATATTAAGTCCTCGTCTCCCCTTTTTACATGGCGTCAGGTGTTGTTTTTATATTGTCCATATCTGCTACTTGCGTTTAAACAAGCAGAACATGCTTGAAACAAAGTTGGGTACCCACAATTTTTTAAATGTTGTAACAATTTTAACCAGACACTTTTGGAGGTTTTGTGTGACATTATGTCCAATTTACCTTTTTTTCTCATCATTTTTAGTGCTATTCCAATACACACATACAGTTAGGGCCAGAAATATTTGGACAGTGACACAAGTTTTGTTATTTTAGCTGTTTACAAAAACATGTTCAGAAATACAATTATATATATAATATGGGCTGAAAGTGGACACTCCCAGCTGCAATATAAGAGTTTCCACATCCAAATCGGAGAAAGGGTTTAGGAATTATAGCTCTGTAATGCATAGCCTCCTCTTTTTCAAGGGACCAAAAGTAATTGGACAATGGACTCTAAGGGCTGCAATTAACTCTGAAGGCGTCTCCCTCGTTAACCTGTAATCAATGAAGTAGTTAAAAGGTCAGGGGTGGATTCCAGGTGTGTGGTTTTGCATTTGGAAGCTGTTGCTGTGACCAGACAACATGCGGTCAAAGGAACTCTCAATTGAGGTAAAGCAGAACATCCTGAGGCTGAAAAAAAAGAAAAAATCCATCATAGAGATAGCAGACATGCTTGGAGTAGCAAAATCAACAGTTGGGTACATTCTGAGAAAAAAGGAATTGACTGGTGAGCTTGGGAACTGTAAAAGGCCTGGGAGTCCACGGATGACAACAGTGGTGGATGATCGCCGCATACTTTATTTGGTGAAGAAGAACCCGTTCACAACATCAACTGAAGTCCAGAACACTCTCAGTGAAGTAGGTGTATCTGTCTCTAAGTCAACTGTACAGAGAAGACTCCATGACAGTAAATACAAAGGGTTCACATCTACATGCAAACCATTCATCAATTCCAAAAATAGACAGGCCAGAGTTAAATTTGCTGAAAAACACCTCAAGAAGCCAGCTCAGTTCTGGAAAAGTATTCTATGGACAGATGAGACAAAGATCAACCTGTACCAGAATGATGGGAAGAAAAAAGTTTGGAGAAGAAAGGGAACGGCACATGATCCAAGGCACACCACATCCTCTGTAAAACATGGTGGAGGCAACGTGATGGCATGGGCATGCATGGCTTTCAATGGCACTGGGTCACTTGTGTTTATTGATGACATAACAGCAGACAAGAGTAGCCGGATGAATTCTGAAGTGTACCGGATATACTTTCAGCCCAGATTCAGCCAAATGCTGCAAAGTTGATTGGACGGCACTTCATAGTACAGATGGACAATGACCCCAAGCATACAGCCAAAGCTACCCAGGAGTTCATGAGTGCAAAAAAGTGGAACATTCTGCAATGGCCAAGTCAATCACCAGATCTTAACCCAATTGAGCATGCATTTCACTTGCTCAAATCCAGACTTAAGACGGAAAGACCCACAAACAAGCAAGACCTGAAGGCTGCGGCTGTAAAGGCCTGGCAAAGCATTAAGAAGGAGGAAACCCAGCGTTTGGTGATGTCCATGGGTTCCAGACTTAAGGCAGTGATTGCCTCCAAAGGATTCGCAACAAAATATTGAAAATAAAAATATTTTGTTTGGGTTATGTTTATTTGTCCAATTACTTTTGACCTCCTAAAATGTGGAGTGTTTGTAAAGAAATGTGTACAATTCCTACATTTTCTATCAGATATTTTTGTTCAACCCTTCAAATTAAACGTTACAATCTGCACTTGAATTCTGTTGTAGAGGTTTCATTTCAAATCCAATGTGGTGGCATGCAGAGCCCAACTCGCGAAAATTGTGTCACTGTCCAAATATTTCTGGCCCTAACTGTAGGAATAAACATGTTTACAACAGCACATGTATAATTGCAATAATTTTCTGGGGGAAATACTTAATTTTCCTGAACTCTTTTAAGGGTGTTGCTAGAGATAAGCAAACTTTCCCTGAAAATGTTCGCCATTTCAAATTCAGCATGATCATTGATCATTGATCCTGAGCGATTTACCAAAAAAATCAGCAAACACAACTTTGTTCGGGAAAAAAGTTTGAAGTTTAAAATGTCTCTAAACTTTTACATGATTGTTTGACACAAAAATGCTTGCCAAAAAAAACGGCATGTTCCCAGCAATTGGGTTACCATTTTCTTTCAACCTGTAGAATTATTTGGAACTTTAAAATTGTTTTTGTAAGCTTTCTGGAGTTTGCAGGTGTTTTTGACATCTGCAGGGTGTGAATTTTGGAAACAGTATCAGATAGGGCAGAAGCTGTGAAATTCACTAACCTTACAATGTCCCTAAAACATCCATTTAAGAGGGATCAATATATATAATATATTAAATAGCATATAGCCATTATTTGCTTCATATACATAGTCTCATAGGTCTGTTTACACTCATTAAACACCATACTATGGATATTTAAATTCACATAGTTATTCCAGCCAACCATGAGCATCATACTGACTGTTTTTTTAACACACTATAGGCCTTCCATTGCTGGATGAGATCCTGGCCTCCCATGAAGGGGCCTTGCAGGAGTTTACTCGGCACGGGGAGCTCCTGAGGCAATTTGCCGAAGGGCAGAATGGTGCTGGCCATAGGCCATAGCCAGGGCTGCTGTGCAGTCTGTTGTTTGTGTGTTTGTTAATCTGTTTGTGTTTTCATGTTTTCTTTGTGTTGAGTTTGTTAATTTTTTTTTTAAAAAACAAACATTTTTAAAGGAAAAATAAAAAAAAATAAACTAAATTTAAACAAAAATAAAAAAACGGTTTTATAAAAAAAAAAGGTCCTGTTATCCAAACACAAATGTTTTGGAATAAAAAATGTATAATTGTTCAAAATGGCTGATTTATCATTCATCACCCTTTAATGCGTAACACACAGGTTAGGCTAGGGTTACAGATAAGCCCTTGGTCCATTTTTGGCATCAGAATTTGGATTTTTTTTTCTAAGTCCAAAAACTGATAGAAAAACGGATTAGATGTAATAAACACCCTATCCGTTTTTTTCTGCACCTAAAAACATTGCTAGGTACGTTTTTGAACCAAAAATGTTGTTATCAAAAATTTTTAACATGGGCCCTATAGAAAAACGGATCCGTTTGTTCAAGAATTTTGGTCAAAAAATGACTAAGTCCAAAAACATTCAGAGGTACGGGAGGCTCAAAAAGCACCCAAAAAAAAACAGATTGGTCATGGAAATCACTTCCAAAAACGGATTGATATGTGTGACCCTAGCCTTAGCAAAACATGCTTGTACATTTGTCAACACCTACACAGGGTCATTGTGAGGGCTTATGGCACATAAAGACATAAATACGACACACATTTGTGGATTTTTTGTTTTTAATGAAAGGGAAAAGAAATAAACAAATGCTGTGTACAAAGGGAACTAAAAAAAATTGATGCTCCCAAACACTACAAGGTGTGGTAGCATGTCTCGTCAGTGGTATAGTCATCTGCAGGAGCTGACGAGGCCTCCGGTCCCATATTTCCATAGGAATATGGTACCAGCCTATGCGTAGGGTAGGATGTCATAGCACCCCTACACATATCAGGAGCTTGTCCAGGCACATACATAGGAGGCCTTGAAGGCTGGGAGAGTGGTGGCTGCTCCGGGGGCTCATCCAGGATAGTTCTTGTGGTCACTCTCACAGATAGGCCCGCGTCCAGGGCTAGGTAGATGACCTTCTCCATGTTAATCCACTGTTGTGGCTCCAGCTGGGGCAACTGGTTGTTGACCACGTGGGTAAAGGCAACAGAAGGGATTGTTTTCCTGTTGGAACAGCATCCTTTTTGCCCAAGCTCCCAGCTCAGAGCTTTGGGGCTGGTGGAATTTTTGCCTCCGAGACTGGAAGCTAGGCACAGGGTGCTGCCCAGACCCACTGGCCTCTTGTGGCTCCTCCCCCTGTGATGTTATTGGGGGAGGATCAACAAGGGCTGCTGATGGTCTGCTGGAGCTGGATTCCTCTGGGTCCTGCAAAGAGAAAAAAAAAGCTTGAAACAGTTGTCATGGCCAAGCAACCTTTCTGCAACACCTATATTTACACAGAGTTGAAGTATGATGTGCTAGCTAATGCACCTGCCAGAACTACTTGGGGTAAGATGGGGACATATGTGAGGGTTGTACAGTATGTCTTCAAGTGCAACAACGTTTTACCGTGTTTAAGCAAGTTAATGGTAGAGCCTTTTGATTAAGTAATTGGACTACAGTATGTTAGCCATCACACTGACATTATGGTTACATTGTGTGGGCCTTCCCGTTAATATGTCACTACAACTTAAATACGTCAATGACTCATAAACATAGCTAACCAAGAACATTATACGATCTTACATCCACCGGCGAAGCAGTGGGTTTCCGGAGTGGCGGGGGGCCTTTGTGAAATGTCCCTGCTGACCACCATGGGACAAGGGGTCTCCTGGTCCAAGGTGAACTGGAGGAGATCATAGTACCAGAGAGTGATCACATAGACCTCCTCTGTCTGAGCACCGGGACTTGTTCACTTTGGAATGTTCTTTTATGAACACCGTCCTCATGGACTGGATTTTTCATTTCACAAAGGCCTCGTCGCATCTGTCAGCTACATGGTGTTCCTGACAGACTGCGACCAGTTGTTGGTACGCCACTCTCTTCACCTCTCTGTTCATATAGTATGGTGACTTGCTTCGCCACAAACACTCATTAGACCTGTACGTCTCTATGAAGGCCTGGACAAACTCCTGGGATGAGGCCATCTGAAATACAACATAATACACATTGAGGAACACACATACATGTATGTATGAGTTGGTCCCTGAAGAGCATTAATGTTCGTGTTGTGGGTTATGCCACACACCAATTGACTAGGACACCTATATATGAAGGTTCAAGCAGATCAAAGTAAACTTTGAAGCCATATTTCTCCACTGAACACCAAACATTACATATGATATAATGGGTAAAGAAGGAATTTAGACAACCCATGAGAAGGTTATTTGGGCTCACATGGAATGGGCAGTGCATCAGCTTGGAGACAGATTTTCAAAACAGTTTTGCCTTTGAGAGTTTGCATCTGCCAAATTGCCATTATTTTACCACAATCATTCTGCTGCAATAATACCATATGTAATGTTTACTGCGCAGGGGAACACTATGTAATACACACCTTTCTGTGGCTGTACATGGCTAGTCCAAAAAAAGCAAGCAGCATTCTATCAGCCCAATTATACAACACTGGCCAAGCCACAGTGGCCTATGCTATATTGGTAAGAACAAACTACAAAAATACAGTAGTGGACAGATGAGGATGATAATGAACAGTACTCAATACCTACCGTCACTCCTGCAGTGTGAGGAAGAGGAGACGCTACCACCTTGCAGCATAGGAAAACGCACAACAGGATCCAAGTTTCCCGCCATGTTTTAAAGGCAATTCCCTAACTGCAGGGGAGCATTGGATGGCACGCATGTGAGGATCACACAACCCCCCGCAACAGCAGCTCCTTTTTTTACAACTATAAAGGATATTTTAATGTGGTCCTCATGGCCCTCGTGAATGCAAACTATGAGTTCCTCTCTGTCGATGTGGGGATGAACGGGCGTGTGTCAGATGGGGGTGTTGGACCACACCTCCTTCGATGAGGACCTCAAAAACTGTTGCCTCAACTTGCCCCCAAATTCTTACACCACTGGACACCTTAACTTTGCATTTGTTGGGGATGAAGCCTTTCCACTTCACGAAAACCTGCTCAAGCCATATCCCCAGAGGAATATCGCCCCTGAACCACGCATTTTCAATTGCCGGCTATCACGGGCACGTCGTGTGGTTGAAAATGTGTTTGGAATAATGGGCAGTAGATTCCGCTTGTTTCATACTGCTTTAAATATGAAACTAGAATCTATTGATGTAGTAGTGTTGGCGTGTTGTGTGCTACATAACTTTATGCATCATAGGGATGCTACATTATACATGCCAGCAAGTTATGTGGACTCTGTGGACCCCACAAATGGGTAACTCATGCCAGGAGAATGGCGTGCAAACGACCCTGACATAGCGCCACTCCAGCCAGGGCCGTAGGCAGCAGGATGCCAGGTCCAGCAGAGACAGCTTCTGTTCCTACTTCAATAGCCTGGTGCTGTCCCATAGCAGCATCAAATAGTGTAGGGGTGATGTTGATGTGTGTTTGTAAAATTTCTTTTTTTCTGTTTTTTTCTTTCCCTTTTCTGTTTTTTTTTATATTATTTTTATTATTTCACTGTTATTGGTTCATTATGTTTTGTGTGATGTGAACACTTCTTATATTTTGTGTACTTTGTTGTTTTCCTTTGCTTAAGAAAGCTAAGGGTACTGTCACACTGTGCGACGGCACCGCCAATTTCTTAAGCGATGCAGGGAGGTGGCCTATCGGCACCGATATCGCTCCTGCATCGCCTGTAATGTACTTAGGTGATGGCGACGCCTTTTACTGGTTGCCTTGTAATGGGAGCCCTTCACACTTTTCAGGTGGGCTGTCCTCTTAATTGTCTGCCGCCAAATTGATGCTTTCTCTAAGTGTGTGCATGCCACCGGTAAGAACCACGCTGACAACAAGTTAAAGTAGAGCTTAGTGACAAAGACTTTTATTAAGGGAGGGGTAGCCAGTTTTATACGGCTCCTTAAAGGGATATTAAAGGGGTGTTGCATTTTATTCTGAAGAGAACATTCAATCATATTCTGTGTGTTAGTATTTCAATTCAGCCTTGGATTAGTACAGTACATTCGGTCCGAGGACATTCTGATAAGAACTGCTAAGTCTAAATCAAAACAATATATATAATAGCTTCTAAAACAGAAGAATTCAAGAGGAGGGGAGGAAGAAGGAGAAGAAGGAGACACAAGAATTAACTAGAGGACAGGAGCAAGGCCTTGTTCTACAAACAGGCCGCTAGCCTGCCCGCTGGAAGATTTCTGGGTGTCTGCAATACTTTATTAACTATTCATTAATGCATTCATTGCTATGACAGCCTGGTTTCAGGGCAGGGCTCTGAAACCAGGCGGCCGATCTGTGGCGATGTGTACACATCGCCCTATGTAAATGGCCGACAGCGATGTGCCAGGCGATGGGAGCCCTAGGCTCCCATGTTAAGATATCGCCGCTAGGGTATTAAGAAACCCCAGTGGCGATGCCGCCTTTCAGATCACCGGGACATTGCCGGAGGTGTCGCCCCATGTAAATGGGGGACGGCGACGCTGGAGGGGGCGGCAAAAACGTGCGCGCACCCACCCATCGCCACCATCTCCGGTGCCGTCACACAGTGTGACGGTACCTTTAAACAAAATTCAGATTTGAAAAACCTCTGTGAGTATTTTCTTTCTACTTAAGGGCAGAAGCACATAGCAGTATGATGTGCACAAAGGTATCACACACAAATTATATTGAAGGGTCCCAGAAGCATGGACTGCAAATGTCCAGTACACAGGTCAAGCCATTCCATTACAACTATGTTACACAAAAAAATAAAGGGAACACTTCAACATTACATTGTGTTGTTAAATGTTCCCTTTATTTTTTTGAGCAGTATATAAGACATGATGGCCAGTCAATCAGCAAATTTTTAGAACACTGAAGATGTACTCATAATCTGCCATGAAATTCATCAGTCCTTATTATGAAACTTGCTTTCATGAGGACCAGATAAGAAAGGATGTCCAAGAACTACTACCGCAGAGTATAAGTTGATCCGAGTTGCCAGCCATACAAAAGGCAAATCAAAAGGACTTCAAGTAAAAGCCTTAATGAATGATGCACTAATATCAAGTAGCCAACATATCTCAAAATCAATTGTCTAGAGGTAATTGCAAGAAGCAGTTCTTTATGGTCAAATTGTTAAAAAACAACAACTATTACTAAGGACATAATACACATAACACACCAACTGAACTTTAGATCAGTTGAAAACTGTACTGTGGTCTAATGAGTCAAAAGTTTTTATTTTTCCAACCAATTGCCATGTTTGTGTGGGATAAAAAAAGCAAGCAGTTGGTTTTTACAAGTGTAGTGCCCACCATTAAGCATAAAAGAAAGATGTAGTGTTATGCCTTCTTTTTTATTGTTTCCACTGTCAAGGCACATTTATCCAACTTGACTACCATAGCATTTTCCAACAATATACCGTCCAATCTGGTTTGGACTAAGTAGGACCAAGATTTCAGTTGCCACATCATAATTACCCAAAAAACTGTTCCAGACTATATAAAGGTACCGTTACACGGCACAATATCGCTCGCAACATCGCTGAAAAGTCACTGGTTGTGCGATGGTGACGCAACATCGCAAGTGCGTTGTGCCGTGTAACAGGACGATTCAATCACGATAAATCGCTGGTTGCAAGTTGACAGGTTTATTGACATTGTCCAGAAACCTGGCGATGTTGCACAAGCAATTTGGCAGGATCGTGCAGTGTCACACCGCGATAACGATGTTGATTGCGATTGCAGTGGTTGCGCAACCAAAGCCGTAGGTATGCCTGGGCGTTGTGTTTTCTGCGCCCCGTCTGCGGCGATTGGTGGATAGTATTGCGTTCCGATTGGCTGGCCATGGCAAAGGCACCATATTTGTTTATCTGTGCTTTCATCAGTAGACTCCGTGACTTCTTCTTCTCAAGTGTCATTAAAGACCTTCAAACAAGGAGAGTCATTGAAGTCAGCATCCGTTTCATATAGCGTGTAGCTTGGCGTGTGTTGACGAAACTAAAAATCTCGCGGCCTAACGAGTGGTTTAGTGATGCCTAATAATACATATATGTGGTCATGTTCAATTTTCATTGATGGTAGCAGAAATGTCTGACACCACATGTGTCCCATATTGAAATCACTACACAAATCTGATACCCTCAAAAAGGCCATGTCCTACGCAGGAGTGTTACCGTGTGATGTTTTGGCAATGCCGCAGTGTCTTGCAGAAGCTTCAACAAATGCCAACAGACTTCAATAGTGTGATGGTACAAATTGCAAAGGCGTTAAGATAGCCTCCATCTTGCCAGACAAGGCTGACCAATGGTAATGCAGTTGTTGCAACCAATCGGAGTGTTAGGGGCGCAGTAAAACCAACTTGGGGACGCCTATCTCCTAGGCTGTGTCAAGCAGTACTCCCACATTGATGATGTGGTTGTACTTTGTGATACGGCGATCACGACCGGCAACATCGCTTCTGGTGTTGTTCAGGTGATTTCAGAATCGCCAGATCATCGGTGGTTGCACATAATATCGCTATGTGTGACATCTCAAAAGCGATCTTGGCAAACTGTCAAAAACGTGCGCACTCACGCGAAATCATGGATGACATCACTTCAACGTTGTGCCGTGTAACGTTACCTTATCAGTTATGTGACCAAGAGAAAGAGGCATGCAGTGAAGTATCCCATTACATGGCATCCACAATCAACCAAGCTCAACCAAACTGAGATGTTTTGGGGTGAGTTGAACCACACAGTAGAGGCACAGCAGCCAACAAATGCTCAGCACTTATGAAAACTATTTCAAGACTATTGTAATGCTTTTCAAGGTGGAAGTTGCATTAGAGAATGACAAGAGGGTGTAAAGATATCATCATCAAAGGTAAAGTGGGAAGTCAAAGTAGCTGCTACATACTCCAATTTGTTTCACGTGTTTCTTTAGTCCATATATATATATATATGAATATAGCTTAATAAATATGGTCCGCAACTCGACCTCTTGGTGCTCAGAAGAAAAAAATCAATAGCTGTATATAAGTAACTTCGGCACTCAAATGGAGATGAATGAAAAGGCTTTATTGTGAAAAAAATTTTTTCTCTTGTGATATTCTCATAAATGAATTATTACTGACGTTTCGGTCACATTGACCTTGTTCACAGTGTCAAGAATATCTATCACAAACAAAAACAAAATAAATCAATAATACATCATGTTTTTACATTCTTCACATGAATACATACAGAAACATGGCATTACAGTTTGAATCATAGTTTAAAGAAACATACTATTACAACTAGCTGTGTTTATTACAACACTCTTGGTGTATCACCATTGTATATATGGAAAAAAAGGGGGATTTATCTTGTTCATAGAAGTCTATGCATAAATGCTTCCTCATAGAGGTATACTTGTTCCTAGAAGTGTATGGAGAAAACACATCACAATGAGAATCAATAGCAAGGCCTTTTTTACCTCATGTCAAAAATATTTTCATAGAAAAGCCAAAAGCAGCTCTATTTCTTGTCGCAATATCAGTCAACTGCAAATGGAGAATACAAATTAATAGTGTGTCAATCACGTCTTCATCAAGATGTCAATGATAATGTATGGTACATTACCTCTGCTGTGAGTGAATGATATTATGGGTATATTACCCTATCTGAGAGCAATATTAGGGATAAATCCTACAAATATAGAAAATATAAATGTATGTGCGTCTTTTAATTTTTACAATCGTGGGCATCTCACAATGCTATGGTAAAACTCTTTACCTTGTCAACGTTTGGACTCAAGGAAATGAAATAAACGGGATTAATTCTCCCAAATCCTATGAATAGGACCTTATTGTGGTCACTATAAGCAAAAAAAGTGAAAATCAATAGAAAAAAACAACAAATTCCATGATTATGATGTTGCCCATAGCATATTAGAGTAAGGTGCTAAAGTCTAATAGGAGAATATCCACAACCTGCTGATGAAATAGAATCTCCCCATAAGCAGTCAATTATAATGACCATCAAGTGTTATCCCACATAATGGAATGCATAGTAATCTATGAAAACAAGTATAACATACCATAGGCGTAACAAAATAACAGAGAAAACAGTACAATGTACTGTATACCTTATGCGTGTGACTGGAAGGCGTGGACTCGCCGCGCGGGATGCAAGTAAGGCTCACAGTGAGCCGCGCCATTAAAAAGCGGCGTGTGACGTCATTTCCTGTTGACGCCCCTAGGTAGTGCGCGTGTGCGGGAACACCGGGCAATGTGTTATACACGTAACCTAGGTGACCCATCTAATACCGCGATACCAGACACCCGATGGTGTTAGTGTCTATGGTGAGGTGTATCTGTTAGTATCTCACCTATAAAGAAGAAAGAAAAGGAAAAATTGAAATGACAATAGAGAGTAGTATTAGTTACGTATTATATGAAGAGATACAAAGATAGTAATTGGAAAACTGCATATAAATGTAATGACCGCGATTTAAAGAGACAGTGTATCCAATATTCATAAATTCAGTAACATAAACATAATGCAATCCTCTTGTGATCTTCTACTTAGGAATGGCTATCATACTCTCTGTTAAGTCCTAATGGAAATAGGGTTTGTAATTCATGTATCCACTTGGCTTCAAGGGTTAAGAGCCTATTAACCCTGTCGCCACCCCTTCTGAGTGGTGGGACATGATCTATAATTTGGTACCTAAGCTGAGATACACTATGACCCATAGACACATAATGTGCAGGAATGGGTAACAGTGTCTTGCCACACCGAATGGTGGACTTGTGTTGACTAATGCGGTCTCGGATATGCTGGGTGGTCTCCCCAACATATCCGAGACCGCACGGGCATTTGATTAAATACACTACAAATGTACTATCACAAGTATAAAAATCTTTGATCTGGTACCTTTTACCAGAACGTGGATGGGTAAATGAACTGCCCTTCATTACATTGGTGCATTGGGCACAGCCAAGGCAGGGGAAGGTGCCAAAACGGGGTGTCCTAAGAAATGACTGTATTCCTTTCTTTAAATTGGAGCCAATATCAGCCCTGACTAGTGAGTCACGGATGTTCGGTGGACGTTTGTTGCAAAGAATAGGTTTGACATTAAATTCTTTTATGTGTGGGTATGATTCTTGCAAAATGTGCCAGTGAGATAAGACACTTTTATTAAGGAGAGGGGAGAAAGGATGGTAGGTGTGGACATATGCTATCCTAGTTATGTCTGATTTCTCCTTCCTTATCCGTTTCCTGTATAGATCAGTGATGATCTTACCTTCGGATGAAAGCAACACCATCGTGTCTAGAAAACTGATTTCGCTATAGTGCCAATTTAATGTAAATTTTAAAGATGGTAATATACTATTCAGGTCAGTAACAAATCTGTGTAGGGAATCTAAGTCGCCTAGCCATATCAAAAAAATGTCATCTATAAAACGGTGCCATGTTTTGACTTGAGAAGAGAATAAAGAGTGTGTATATATATGATTCTCTTCAAACTGTGACATAAAAATATTGGCATATGGAGGTGCCACGTTGCTCCCCATTGCGGTACCTTGCCGCTGAATGTAAAACTGATCCTGAAATAGAAAATAATTATTGTGTAAAATCAGTCGTAGAGTATCCAGACAGAAAGCCTGTTCTAATGGCTCCAATGTAGACTCTTGAAGTAAAAATTGTTCGACAGCCTCACATCCCTCGGTGTGCCCTATGCTGGTATACAATGAATTAACATCTAATGTGGCTAAGATGCTATCTTTAATGTTGGATAAAGTATTAAGTTTATGCAAAAAATCAGAGGTATCACGTAGATAGGACCTGGTTTTAACAACCATCGGTGTAAGTATTTTCTCCAGAGTAATGGCCAGGGGTGACAGCAGGGATTCTGTGGAGGCCACGATTGGGCGCCCCGGGGGATTGACAAGACTTTTATGGATCTTGGGTAAAACATAAAAAACGGGAATAATGGGATGAGGATTCAACATATATTCCGCTAATGATTCATCTATAATATTCAATTTTTTATATTTATCAATGTGATGTTGTATTTTAATCCTGATATCAGATGTGGGATTATAGGAAATCGGTTCATAAGTTTCCCTGTCACTCAATTGTCTTTTTATTTCAGATATGTATAAAATCTTGTCCATCACCACGATGGCACCCCCCTTATCGGCCGGCTTTATAATAATTTGGTCGTTGCCTTTAAGGTCATGGAGGGCCCGTGACTCCTCTATGTCTAAATTATGTCTTAAATGAAACTCTCCACATTTAATTTTATCCAATGTGATCTTTATGTCCCTCTGTACCAATGAAATGTAAGTTTCAACCGGATGGTAACTATGTGGTGGTCGATAAGTGCTTTTCAGCCTTAACGATAATGCTTTGGAATTAAACTTGGGTAGAACCCTAGCTGGGACTGTTGGAAATACAGGTTGGGTGGAGAAATGGGCTTTCAACCTCAATGACCTATAGAAACGATTGAGTTCCTGCTCAATTATAAACGTATTTAAATATGGAGTCGGACAAAAGAGAGACCTTTTTGTAGTAATGAGGTCTCTGCTGGTGATAATGTGTATGAGGATATATTGAAGACAATGTTCTCACCCCCACTTGTGATCTGGTCACCATTCGACTCGGGTAACCGTACCCTCCTCTGGCCCCTCCTCGTCTTCCTCTGGCCCTTCTGCCTCGTCGGGAATCTAAAAAAATCGGTCTAGGTTGTTCTCCTTCGGAGCTTGATGCAGTAGAATAACCCGAGTAAGGGTCCCTCCTTAAATATTGTTGACCCTGAATAAATGGTGGTTGTTCAGGGATTTGCCAACGATAAATGATTTTATTGTGATAATCTTCTTGATCCCTGATAAATTTGGATCTTTTCTTGAACTGTAGGTTTTTACCAAATTCTTTAATTACATCATCTGTGCGTTTTTTGTTCTTCACAAAATCCTCTTTGGAAAAAGAATTGGCTAATTGTTCTTCTGCGGACTGAATCTTCGCATCCAGATCTGTCAATTCTTGTTCAATAAATTCAATGGTGAGAAGCATGATGTCAAATGAACATTTGTTCAAGATCCTTTCAAATTTGGCTTTAAAATCAACGTTATCAGAGAACAAAGTAGGTTGCAAGGACACTCTCAGTCCTCGGGGTATTCTCTGGACCTTGTGATATTCTGCTAGGGTTGTTCTGTGTAAATCCAGTGCTTTAGCACGTCTTCTATCTTTCTCATAGTCCCTAAAGCGCACTTCTCCTGTAGAGACTGATAAAAAGTCATTAGACGCTGTGACTCGTGCCAGAATGTCGGTTGTTTCTTGCTGGTTATATGAAAAAGGTGTTGCCATTAAGAGTACTCAACCTCCCGGAAGGTGCAGGATCCAAAAATATGTAAACAGTGTTAGAGAATGGTCAGTAGTTAGATGGAGGCCATAAGTACCAAGGCCTCCTTCAGCCATGTTGTCTTGTAATAATTGCAGTGTAAGCTTGGAAAAAAATATATATATCTATTGAATTTCTTGGTTGTAGGTCACAGTGAATAAAAGGGAACCAGGCCTGGAAGAGAAACAGGCATGGAGCTAATTAGGTTTGGTCTGAGCATATATCAAAAGTTCATCAAGATTATAGTCAACCGATTCACTATCTATTCTTATTGTCGAGTATTTCTTGATATTTTGTGGTGTATTCTATGCCTCTAGGCTAATATGACGTTTCTTATAATCAAGAACAGAGCTAATTAATGTCAATAAGTTGTGATTTGTGCTTGGTCAAAAAAAGGCTATTATAAGATAATTTGTGTAGATAAAATTAAGTATAGTATGTAGTTAGTAATGAAATTAATGTGCTTCTTCATGTCAATATGTGTTGTATAATAATGTGAAGGGATCACTTATGACAGGTTACGTAATGCTTCTTCCATAGAGGGATATTGGTTACAATAATCCGCTATGGGGAAAATTGGTATAAAGACACGCCCGTCCATGAGACGGGAAGCCATTATTTGAATCCATCTTGAGTGTGACACCTGGGGCTTCCGTACCTGTCATTTAAGATTTCTGCCATTTATACTGCTTTTGCTGTAAAATCTCTGAATTTTGTTCCTGCCCGAATAAAACCCACTTTTGGTTCTGAAGACGCAGTCTATGGAGTTTATCGAACGAAGAAACTGAGTTGATTATTTCTAACAGATGGCGAGCTAGCCCGGATGAAAGGGGGAAGATCCTACATCCTTTCTGAAGAACCTAGAAGATTCCTGCAAGTAAAGCTGTGAACCAAAGTGGTGAGAGGGTGAGGAATGGACTTTTCTTTCTCTTTTTTTGCCTTTATTGATGAAAAGCGTGGCGCCACGTGAAATCGCATTAAGGAAATCAGCCGCTGAGAATCTCTCGTTTGCGCTCCTATCTACCCTGAAGTTACAGTGCCTCTACGTGAGAAAGACAAGGACGTGATTAAAGCCGAGGGTACGGAGAAGGAGACGTGTGGCAACGTAACGAGTGAGGCTGATCATACGGCTGGACCTCTTTTGGTTGACCAAAGCCGGCACGTGTCTTCCATTACAGAGGTGTGAGTATCTAACTTTTGCCTGTAAATTGCATTAAGTTGATACTAAAAGCAGTTTATATAAAAAGTCGTCCTTGTGTTTCCACCACTATGGAGTGGCTAAGGAAACAGGCTGGCAGGCACGTAGAAGCCCCATTGCTAGAAGGGGTTAATCCTGAAACCACTTGGTTAAATTGCATGAGGTGGTTTTCCCAGCAGAGCAAATTGATTGATAAGAAACGCTTCTGTGCTTCTGGGTGTCGCACTGCTGCACTCTGTCGCTCTGTCCTTGCCTTTGATGAGACCATAGATAAACAGCCCTTAGCCCCCTTAAAGCAGACACATTTTGTTAATGCTGTGACACGTAGCGGGAAGGCTTACGGGGATAAGATTGAGCTATTAAATCAAACGCTCAAAGATACTGAAGTGGCACAGCGGGAGGGCTATGAAGTACAAGAGTTACAGACTATACTTCAGGACATGAAGCGTGCACTGTCAGACAGTGAAGTCACTGAAGACAAAGCAAGGGGTGGGTGGAGAACCTTGAAAGTTTTCTGTCTCAAAACATGCAGAAACATGACAGAATAGCAAAACACCTAGATAATTTGAGAGAACAGCTCCTCTCCCCAATTGAGTTAGATGATGATGATGACTCATCTCAGATTGACTTTAAAATTGATGGTTCATCCACCCCATCAAAAGTAAAAGCTACTCCCGGCCAGACCTCCCTACTTCACCTCAAATTTGTTAAAAATCTGCCCAACTGGGAAGAAAGTAAAGGGGTTTTCCGTAATGTCCTTAATTTTGAGTCATGGCTAACTAAATTTCAAATAGAGTCTAAAGAGGATGCTGGCAGATATTTTGTGTCCTTTGTTCCAACTGAATTTTTGTCACATCTCAAGGTTCAGGAAACAAAGGGAATTAAATATGACTTAACAGACCCACAGGGACGGATGAAGTTTGTCATCTCCCATAAGTTGGGGGGGCGAAAACCCAATCCTGGATTGTTAGATTCCTTCAAAATTAAGGAAGGGGCAGATCTCAGAGTAGAAGCTAGAAAGTGGGTTGCTGCTTGGTGTGTAGTCTTTGAAAAGACTATAGACACAATGGATAAGGGGGACAAAAATTCCATGCTTGAATCTTTTCTAAAAAAGGTCCCACTAGAAGGCTACTTAAAAGCAGGTGTTTTACAGAATGCTCAGTCCATAGAAGATGTAGTGGAAGCTTTGCTCACTAATGTCAGAACCATGCGGTCCGGTTCCAAGGGCGATGATTCAAATGTTTTTGCATATCGCCCAGCCCGGATGGCATCTGCTGATGACAGGAGACCAGGACTTCCTGGGGGTTATGGCCAACTGCCGACAGCGGGCCGGTCCCAGTCGGCAGACACCCCCCGGAACCCCAAGGGTCCTCCTATATGTTATTATTGTGGGCAACAGGGGCATTTTAAACGTCAGTGTCCTTTTTTGGCACCTAGGGACGATTCATGGGTCTCGCCCAACCTTCCATTCGATCCCCGGGGACAGCAGAAGCCAAACCCTAAAATGCCCCGATATTCTCCCGGACCATATGAGAAAGCTAGTGCTCCATACCCTGCTGACAGGACCCCTGGACAGCCAGCAGTTAATGATCCCAAACAGTACCAGCAGTACAATGGTCCTCGGATAATTAATCCTGTTTCACGGGAGTCTTCGGCCCCGTCACCCAATTATGCGACCATTGTTCATCCCAGCCGACAGATCAATGCTGTGAAAAGAGCTCATCCCTCTCCGGGGAGGAATTCCTCTCGCCCTTATGCTCCATTGATACAGGAGCTGAGGGAGCATGAGGAAATAGCTCTGCCAAACGATCTGTTCGGCTCGGAGGTGTCAGCAGTTGGCCGTAAAATTGCCTCTGATGAGGATGGTGGATTTTTTGGGCTCCCTACTGCCGGTGCTGATTGACGCCATGACCCCCCTGTTCCCCTGTACCTCTTGGCCAAATTATCCCTAGGCCGAGATGGACGACCTTATGTCAGAGGGAGAATAGAGGGTACCAAAAATTGGGAAGATTTTTTGATTGACACAGGAGCTTCTGTTTCAGTGACTGGACACAAATTGCAGACTTCCCCGGGTCTGCCTCAATTTACAACACTCGTTGGGTTCGAGGGATCTTGCATCCAAGCGAGGCGCAGTAGTCCAGTAAACCTGAAATTTCAGGAAACGGGGACATCGAAATCTAGAGGCATTCGGTGTGAATTTTGGATCAGTCCGCAATTGAAGTACTCCATTATTGGGACAGATGTGTTGTCAGCCATGGGTATCATTGTTGATTTGTGTAATAAGGTCTTATGGCGTGACAAAGGAACTACTGTTTGTTCAGTTATTATGGATACGGCTGAGCTGGAATGTCACAGTCATAAATTAACCGTTGCTACTTTGTGCTCAGTTGATGATGATGACATGCCTGAGATAAATGTTGATGACACTGCTTTGAAACATGAATTGGTGCAATCTTTTCCTCATTTATGGGTTTCAAAACGTACAGATTGCGGACTGATGCAAATTCTAATTAAGATTGACAGCGACCGTCTACCACCCTTTCAGCGTCAATATCGTATTCCTGAGGAAGCAATTCCTTACATAAGGATTGCTGTCAGTGAATTGGAACAACAGGGCGTGATTGTACGGGGCAACTCCCCGTGCAATAGCCCAATCCTGCCTGTAAAAAAGGAGGATGGTAGCTATCGCATGGTCATGGATTTAAGACTGGTAAACAAATACACTCCCTCAGCAGCACATCTCGTGGCTTCAATTCCTGAAGTGATGTCACAGCTGAGGAGTGAATGTCAGGTCTTTTCATGTTTGGATATTGCGAATGGATTTTTCTCCGTGCCCATTACACCTGAGTCGGCTCTCCGTTTTGCATTTACCTTTGAAAATGTCCAGTACCTGTTCACACGCTTGCCTCAAGGGTTTCATTCCAGTCCAATTTATTTCCATCAGGCGTTGGCACAGGTACTGGAACCACTGGGGTACGGAGACAGAGTCCTGCAATATGTCGATGATTTATTGATCCAGACTGTTGATGAGCCTGAACACAAAGAGGTTTTGTTAAATGTTTGTGATGCCTTGTCTAATGCTGGGTTAAAAATGAATTTGGAAAAGGTGCAGCTGATGAAACCAGAGGTCAAATATTTGGGAGTGTTGGTCTCAAAAGACGGAAAACGACCAATGCAAGACAGAATAAAGGCAATTCAGACTGTACCTTTGCCAAATAATATCACGAGCTCAGGAAGTTTCTGGGTCTTGTGAATTTTTCCAGAGAATTTATTGAAAATTTCGCGTGTCTTGCTAAGCCTTTGTATGATCTCCTAAGAGGTATTGAAAATGAGTTTACCACAATCACAATAGAGGGAGACGCCCTGCAGGCTTTTGAAAATTTAAAACATGCACTTGCAGGAGCAACAGCTCTAATTAACGCAGACTCATCCCAGCCTTATTATCTGCAAGCACATGCTGGTGATGAGGAAATCTCATCTGTGTTGATGCAGAAATGGCCAAAAGAAAGTTCTGAAGTTTCAAGCCAATTACATGCCCTGGGTTACTACTCACGGCTGCTTTCTCCAGTGGAAAAAGGTTTTACACCATGTATGAAGCATTTACTTGCAGTACACTGGACCATGCTACAGGTCCGCCACATAACTGGCTTTGCACCCTTGATTCTGCAGACCCCCCATGTAACCTTAAAAACACTGCTTAAAGGCAAAGCTTGGGGTGTGAATTCTCAGAGAATGGCTCGATGGATTGTTGATTTTGAGACTAGGGATTTGCAGGTAGAAGTGGGAGATAAATATCACTTAGCACAATTGCTGCAGTATGCAGGTCAGTCTCATGATTGCCAAATTGAACAGACTCATGTCGCCCCCTCCCCCTTCCGTGCAGACTTTCAAACCAATGTCCCCTGTGTATACATAGATGGGGCCCGGTATTGGCATGATGGCAAATACGTCACAGGTTACGCTTTGTGGTTCCCTGACAACGAGAATTTATTGCAATATAAACTTCCTGGACATTTTTCCGCCCAGCGGGCTGAATTAGAGGCAGCTTTGCAAGTCATTCTTTTGTGTAATGACCCCATGAATATTTTCAGCGACAGTGCTTACGTTGTCTCCTCTCTGACATTGTATCTCAATGTATGGTCACAGAGGGGGATGGTAGATTCACAGAACAAGCCACTTCAACATGCAGATATTCTCAAGCAAATTGTGCAGAGAGGCAAAGAATTTCCAAATTTATGGTCCTTCTGTAAAATCAAAGGACATCAAAAGCTCACATCTGACCCCCACATTGTGGGCAATGCATATGTAGATTCCGCAGCCAAAGAAGCCGCCCTGATGGGCGTTGACAGATATCCACAGGCTGCTATCTCTGCTGTCACGCGAAGACCCCGGGAGGAGCCCCTCCCTTCTGCATCTCAGTTCCACGACCTCTTAAAGGCACAGAGAGAGCAAGGAGATGCATCTTTATTTAATTCCCTTGAATCAATACCCATTGATAAAGGAGAATATCTGTATTACAAAAGAGTTGATGACAAATTGTTACCATATATCCCAACTATAATGATTAAGTCTCTGATTAAATTTAATCATTCAGTCTTTGCTCATCCTGGACCAGAAGCGCTCTTACAGTTAGTACAAAGAAAAATGTGGCATCCCCAATTACGAGCCTTATGCCAATTAATACATGACGAGTGCCTCATCTGTCTTCAAAACAATCCCAAAGGTATAGGTAAACCACACCTCCGCAGAATCCAAGTGGCTGATGGTCCATGGCAATCGATTCAAATTGACTTCATTGGCCCACTCCCTCCAGCAAGGGAGGATTCAGGTATGCCTTGGTCATTGTTGATGTTTTTTCAAAATGGGTTGAGGCCTTGCCTGCCACCAACAATACTGCCCTGACAACGGCTCGCCTCTTGTGGAAAGATGTTTTTTCACACTGGGGTTTCCCAAAATTAATTGAAAGTGACAATGGACCTCACTTTGTGGGACAAATTATGACCCACCTTTGTGATCTGCTAGGGATTCAGCAGCGTTTTCACGTTCCGTACCATCCGACCTCGGCGGGTGTCGTGGAACGCGCAAATCGAACCCTAAAAGTAAAAATGTCAAAAATGATCCAAGAAAAAGGGAAAGACTGGGTTACCCACTTGCCTGCTATTCTGTTAGCAATCAGAGCTGTAGCTTCAAAGTCAACAGGAATTTCTCCTTTTGAGTTGATGACAGGGAGACAGATGCCTGTCTCATTGCCTAGTGACATTGTACTGCCTAGCCCGCAGCAAGCTGTGGTACAGAGAGATCAGTGGCTTGAACAGATCCAACAACAAATTCAGCATCTCCAGCAGTATGCTGCCTTTCAGATGGCTAAAAGTTGCATAGAACCTACAGACAAATCATATGAGTCCAAATTTGTTGTAGGAGCTCAGGTCATGGTTAAAAATTTTAGGAAGAAAGGACCATGGGATTCCAATTACGAAGGCCCGTTTGTTATCACACAAGTGATAGGCCCAACTGTCTTAGGAGTGCGAAGGATTAGCAAGCCAAGAGACAGAGGTGTTAAAATTGTCCATATTGATCAATGCAAACTTGTTAAACTGCTAGTTGAGAATACTGGTGGTACTGGTAAGAACTGATACTGCATTTTTATCTTTGTCTAGGTTCCTGATGTGGGCTGGATCCATGGACCCTCCTGATTACCTGGAGATGACGATTCACACCATCCAGTGGGACTCGGACAGTGTGATTGAGGGGGAAGACATGGAGAGCTCCAGGGAAACAGAAGAAGACCGCGAGCCACGGATCAAAGGACTCAAGGACTATTGTGGGACTTGGGACTCAGACTCTTGTGTTTTTAATATTTCCTGTTTAGGTTTTTTTACTTCCATCACAATTTTTTGTTTCTTTTTAGGGCTATTTGCCCTGCCAGTGCGTGCTCAGACGCTTCCAGTTAAAGAGAAGGACATGATATTTGAGGATGGAGTGTACCCTGAAGGGCATGAGAAATGTGAAATTTCTATGACTGAAACCAATATAGCAAATAGATGTGTTGGAGCCTCAAAAAGGGAAGACTATGCTGCAACAGCAGCAGTCTGTGTAAAAGAGTGTTGTGTATCCCAGAAAGCAGGGAGGATCAGGATTGATGCATCCCTGGATAATACTACATTGACCCTTTGTATAGGGAAACAGATATGTAAAACACAGGTAGAGCTCCTTACTCCATGGCTTATTCAAATATCAGCTCAGTTTGCAAATGAATCTACACGAGGAAAATGTCGGGTGGTAATGGGAAAAGATATGAGGGACCCATTCGGGGAAGAAACCCCCCGTATGGGAAATTTTGGGGAAACACAGAAGTCATGGAATTGTGCTTCTGACTTTAAAATTTACCCCTTACACCCTAAGACTTTTAGGCCTGAGCAGTCCACTGATTCTCTATCCTTCATGTTGCTGAACACTAACTTTTCAGTAATAGAGAAGTATATACACCCCTCATACCCTGCTTGGCTCAGTATGGTGGGGATAGTCCGCCTGACTTTCCAGTATCATAACTGGACTCAAGCCTCTAGAGGGAGTGTTTCCTGTAAAAAGCAGAAAGTTTTCAGTCGTGTCCCGGACCCGATACGTATAGTGAAAACAGGACATTATATTTCTCTGAATACTCAATTTGCCCTTTTTACTTGGCATCTTAACATGTCAGCCTGGGATGTGGCCAATCATTTGCCAGGGTGTATCCCTTATCTAGACAAATCTGGTATGAATTTCTATCACTGGTTGACAGCCAAAACTGTAGCTGCTGGTCCCATCCGACCCCGAAGACAGGCTAACCCCAAATCAAGAGCAGGAAGGAAGAGAAGAGCATGGTATGATACTCTTCTTGGAGGGGCAGGTACAGCAACCGGGGTGCTTAATACACTGGATATTCAGACCCTTGGAAGTAGACTGTCTTCTCTTGCAGCCATTGGATCAGATGCAGAGAATGTGGCTTTAGTTCAGAGTGCTATCCAAGGTCAAATGATTGTCAATAATCAGAAGTACCAGGCTCATGTAACAGATTATTTGAAAAACCAGATCACAACCTTGTACAGGATTGGTCGAGAAGTTAGTAACGTAACAGGCCGTGTTCTGGCATGCATGACAGTGCAGGGGGAACTGTATACTAACGCTAAAATTTTACTTCAAACTCTTCTCAATGGACACTGGCCATGGGAAATGGGCCGTTCATGGCCTGGAATAACCAATTTTGCCAAAAAACATGTAGAGTGGTGGAAAATAGGCTGGATGGGTTGTACAAATTTGGACATGGAAGATTGTGCCTTTGGAGCTTTAATCCCTGTCCGAGGCACAGTTCATCCTCTTTTGGCTCAGGTAGATATGGGTCTCATCCATAATAATTTGTGGGTTAGAACTCAAACAGACCCAGCTGTAAAGTACATCCAGACCCCAGAGGGAGTCTTCAAAGTTTTTACGGCCCTCTGTGGTCAAGAGCGTTCAGACCTTGTGTGCCCTTATGGTGTCACAAATTTTGTCCATAACAAACATTGTTGGGAGAAGGAGGAGACTACCTGTCCCCTCATTTTAGAGGAGCTTAGAGGCCCTCTGTTCTGGCAGTTCCATGATGGAGAGATGTGTTTTCATGTCCCTAGGACGCAGATGGTTACCTATCGTACACCCGACTGTGTGGCGACTGGTACTGCCACTCCAGGATTGTACTGTACCACTTACCCAATTCTGGACGTGAGGGTTGACAATGAAGAATGGGTGTATCAGCCAGTCATCTTGGTAACCAGACAGTTTAATGTAACCTACCGTGCCCCAACACTGCCCATACCTGAATTGTCCATAGGAAAAGAGTTGTATCAAATGGTCAAAGACCTTAGGGTTTTACAGCATTTCCAGCAGGTTTATAACCAAACTGGTCAGAGAGCCTTGGTCACGGTAGCTCACAACAAACAGCAGATTCACAAAATCATAAATCAGTATGGAGATTTAGATATCTCCTGGTGGGACGAGATTGTCAAATTTTTCACAGGAAAAACCCCTCCGCTTAAAAATGCAGTCAGACACTTCTTCACACATCCTGTACTCTGGTTCTTCATTCTAAGCGGTGTTGTTTTTGGTTGTTTCATTTGGGTATTCCGTAAACAAAAGTTTTTCAAGAAGGATCTGGCTCATGTTGAGGAACTAAATAACCTCCAGACTCGTGTGATCAGACATAGCACCCCTTTTACCAGACCATACCGGAGACCTGGCGTGGGTCGGGTTGCTATTACCAGACCACGCTCACCTGTAGGTGGTATACCTATTGTTAGGGCTCTTCTTCCAAGAGTGCCTACAGTCCCTCCAAGGGTACCTCCAGTCCCTCCCAACACTCCTACTGACCAGGGAGTGTATGAAACAATGCATTCCCTCAATACCATATATGAGAACTAGGACTAGACTCATATGCCAATTTGTACTTTGGGTAAATTATCAAATTACCATAAGTACAACAGGGGGATTTGTTAGAGAATGGTCAGTAGTTAGATGGAGGCCATAAGTACCAAGGCCTCCTTCAGCCATGTTGTCTTGTAATAATTGCAGTGTAAGCTTGGAAAAAAATATATATATCTATTGAATTTCTTGGTTGTAGGTCACAGTGAATAAAAGGGAACCAGGCCTGGAAGAGAAACAGGCATGGAGCTAATTAGGTTTGGTCTGAGCATATATCAAAAGTTCATCAAGATTATAGTCAACCGATTCACTATCTATTCTTATTGTCGAGTATTTCTTGATATTTTGTGGTGTATTCTATGCCTCTAGGCTAATATGACGTTTCTTATAATCAAGAACAGAGCTAATTAATGTCAATAAGTTGTGATTTGTGCTTGGTCAAAAAAAGGCTATTATAAGATAATTTGTGTAGATAAAATTAAGTATAGTATGTAGTTAGTAATGAAATTAATGTGCTTCTTCATGTCAATATGTGTTGTATAATAATGTGAAGGGATCACTTATGACAGGTTACGTAATGCTTCTTCCATAGAGGGATATTGGTTACAATAATCCGCTATGGGGAAAATTGGTATAAAGACACGCCCGTCCATGAGACGGGAAGCCATTATTTTGATTCCATCTTGAGTGTGACACCTGGGGCTTCCGTACCTGTCATTTAAGATTTCTGCCATTTATACTGCTTTTGCTGTAAAATCTCTGAATTTTGTTCCTGCCCGAATAAAACCCACTTTTGGTTCTGAAGACGCAGTCTATGGAGTTTATCGAACGAAGAAACTGAGTTGATTATTTCTAACAAACAGCTTAATAAATATGGTCCGCAACTCGACCTCTTGGTGCTCAGAAGAAAAAAATCAATAGCTGTATATAAGTAACTTCGGCACTCAAATGGAGATGAATGAAAAGGCTTTATTGTGAAAAAAATTTTTTCTCTTGTGATATTCTCATAAATGAATTATTACTGACGTTTCGGTCACATTGACCTTGTTCACAGTGTCAAGAATATCTATCACAAACAAAAACAAAATAAATCAATAATACATCATGTTTTTACATTCTTCACATGAATACATACAGAAACATGGCATTACAGTTTGAATCATAGTTTAAAGAAACATACTATTACAACTAGCTGTGTTTATTACAACACTCTTGGTGTATCACCATTGTATATATGGAAAAAAAGGGGGATTTATCTTGTTCATAGAAGTCTATGCATAAATGCTTCCTCATAGAGGTATACTTGTTCCTAGAAGTGTATGGAGAAAACACATCACAATGAGAATCAATAGCAAGGCCTTTTTTACCTCATGTCAAAAAAATTTTCATAGAAAAGCCAAAAGCAGCTCTATTTCTTGTCGCAATATCAGTCAACTGCAAATGGAGAATACAAATTAATAGTGTGTCAATCACGTCTTCATCAAGATGTCAATGATAATGTATGGTACATTACCTCTGCTGTGAGTGAATGATATTATGGGTATATTACCCTATCTGAGAGCAATATTAGGGATAAATCCTACAAATATAGAAAATATAAATGTATGTGCGTCTTTTAATTTTTACAATCGTGGGCATCTCACAATGCTATGGTAAAACTCTTTACCTTGTCAACGTTTGGACTCAAGGAAATGAAATAAACGGGATTAATTCTCCCAAATCCTATGAATAGGACCTTATTGTGGTCACTATAAGCAAAAAAAGTGAAAATCAATAGAAAAAACAACAAATTCCATGATTATGATGTTGCCCATAGCATATTAGAGTAAGGTGCTAAAGTCTAATAGGAGAATATCCACAACCTGCTGATGAAATAGAATCTCCCCATAAGCAGTCAATTATAATGACCATCAAGTGTTATCCCACATAATGGAATGCATAGTAATCTATGAAAACAAGTATAACATACCATAGGCGTAACAAAATAACAGAGAAAACAGTACAATGTACTGTATACCTTATGCGTGTGACTGGAAGGCGTGGACTCGCCGCGCGGGATGCAAGTAAGGCTCACAGTGAGCCGCGCCATTAAAAAGCGGCGTGTGACGTCATTTCCTGTTGACGCCCCTAGGTAGTGCGCGTGTGCGGGAACGCCGGGCAATGTGTTATACACGTAACCTAGGTGACCCATCTAATACCGCGATACCAGACACCCGATGGTGTTAGTGTCTATGGTGAGGTGTATCTGTTAGTATCTCACCTATAAAGAAGAAAGAAAAGGAAAAATTGAAATGACAATAGAGAGTAGTATTAGTTACGTATTATATGAAGAGATACAAAGATAGTAATTGGAAAACTGCATATAAATGTAATGACCGCGATTTAAAGAGACAGTGTATCCAATATTCATAAATTCAGTAACATAAACATAATGCAATCCTCTTGTGATCTTCTACTTAGGAATGGCTATCATACTCTCTGTTAAGTCCTAATGGAAATAGGGTTTGTAATTCATGTATCCACTTGGCTTCAAGGGTTAAGAGCCTATTAACCCTGTCGCCACCCCTTCTGAGTGGTGGGACATGATCTATAATTTGGTACCTAAGCTGAGATACACTATGTGTCTATGGGTCATAGTGTATCTCAGCTTAGGTACCAAATTATAGATCATGTCCCACCACTCAGAAGGGGTGGCGACAGGGTTAATAGGCTCTTAACCCTTGAAGCCAAGTGGATACATGAATTACAAACCCTATTTCCATTAGGACTTAACAGAGAGTATGATAGCCATTCCTAAGTAGAAGATCACAAGAGGATTGCATTATGTTTATGTTACTGAATTTATGAATATTGGATACACTGTCTCTTTAAATCGCGGTCATTACATTTATATGCAGTTTTCCAATTACTATCTTTGTATCTCTTCATATAATACGTAACTAATACTACTCTCTATTGTCATTTCAATTTTTCCTTTTCTTTCTTCTTTATAGGTGAGATACTAACAGATACACCTCACCATAGACACTAACACCATCGGGTGTCTGGTATCGCGGTATTAGATGGGTCACCTAGGTTACGTGTATAACACATTGCCCGGCGTTCCCGCACACGCGCACTACCTAGGGGCGTCAACAGGAAATGACGTCACACGCCGCTTTTTAATGGCGCGGCTCACTGTGAGCCTTACTTGCATCCCGCGCGGCGAGTCCACGCCTTCCAGTCACACGCATAAGGTATACAGTACATTGTACTGTTTTCTCTGTTATTTTGTTACGCCTATGGTATGTTATACTTGTTTTCATAGATTACTATGCATTCCATTATGTGGGATAACACTTGATGGTCATTATAATTGACTGCTTATGGGGAGATTCTATTTCATCAGCAGGTTGTGGATATTCTCCTATTAGACTTTAGCACCTTACTCTAATATGCTATGGGCAACATCATAATCATGGAATTTGTTGTTTTTTCTATTGATTTTCACTTTTTTTGCTTATAGTGACCACAATAAGGTCCTATTCATAGGATTTGGGAGAATTAATCCCGTTTATTTCATTTCCTTGAGTCCAAACGTTGACAAGGTAAAGGTTTTACCATAGCATTGTGAGATGCCCACGATTGTAAAAATTAAAAGACGCACATACATTTATATTTTCTATATTTGTAGGATTTATCCCTAATATTGCTCTCAGATAGGGTAATATACCCATAATATCATTCACTCACAGCAGAGGTAATGTACCATACATTATCATTGACATCTTGATGAAGACGTGATTGACACACTATTAATTTGTATTCTCCATTTGCAGTTGACTGATATTGCGACAAGAAATAGAGCTGCTTTTGGCTTTTCTATGAAAATTTTTTTGACATGAGGTAAAAAAGGCCTTGCTATTGATTCTCATTGTGATGTGTTTTCTCCATACACTTCTAGGAACAAGTATACCTCTATGAGGAAGCATTTATGCATAGACTTCTATGAACAAGATAAATCCCCCTTTTTTTCCATATATACAATGGTGATACACCAAGAGTGTTGTAATAAACACAGCTAGTTGTAATAGTATGTTTCTTTAAACTATGATTCAAACTGTAATGCCATGTTTCTGTATGTATTCATGTGAAGAATGTAAAAACATGATGTATTATTGATTTATTTTGTTTTTGTTTGTGATAGATATTCTTGACACTGTGAACAAGGTCAATGTGACCGAAACGTCAGTAATAATTCATTTATGAGAATATCACAAGAGAAAAAATTTTTTTCACAATAAAGCCTTTTCATTCATCTCCATTTGAGTGCCGAAGTTACTTATATACAGCTATTGATTTTTTTCTTCTGAGCACCAAGAGGTCGAGTTGCGGACCATATTTATTAAGCTGTTTACATATTTTTGGATCCTGCACCTTCCGGGAGGTTGAGTACTCTTAATGGCAACACCTTTTTCATATAACCAGCAAGAAACAACCGACATTCTGGCACGAGTCACAGCGTCTAATGACTTTTTATCAGTCTCTACAGGAGAAGTGCGCTTTAGGGACTATGAGAAAGATAGAAGACGTGCTAAAGCACTGGATTTACACAGAACAACCCTAGCAGAATATCACAAGGTCCAGAGAATACCCCGAGGACTGAGAGTGTCCTTGCAACCTACTTTGTTCTCTGATAACGTTGATTTTAAAGCCAAATTTGAAAGGATCTTGAACAAATGTTCATTTGACATCATGCTTCTCACCATTGAATTTATTGAACAAGAATTGACAGATCTGGATGCGAAGATTCAGTCCGCAGAAGAACAATTAGCCAATTCTTTTTCCAAAGAGGATTTTGTGAAGAACAAAAAACGCACAGATGATGTAATTAAAGAATTTGGTAAAAACCTACAGTTCAAGAAAAGATCCAAATTTATCAGGGATCAAGAAGATTATCACAATAAAATCATTTATCGTTGGCAAATCCCTGAACAACCACCATTTATTCAGGGTCAACAATATTTAAGGAGGGACCCTTACTCGGGTTATTCTACTGCATCAAGCTCCGAAGGAGAACAACCTAGACCGATTTTTTTAGATTCCCGACGAGGCAGAAGGGCCAGAGGAAGACGAGGAGGGGCCAGAGGAGGGTACGGTTACCCGAGTCGAATGGTGACCAGATCACAAGTGGGGGTGAGAACATTGTCTTCAATATATCCTCATACACATTATCACCAGCAGAGACCTCATTACTACAAAAAGGTCTCTCCTTTTGTCCGACTCCATATTTAAATACGTTTATAATTGAGCAGGAACTCAATCGTTTCTATAGGTCATTGAGGTTGAAAGCCCATTTCTCCACCCAACCTGTATTTCCAACAGTCCCAGCTAGGGTTCTACCCAAGTTTAATTCCAAAGCATTATCGTTAAGGCTGAAAAGCACTTATCGACCACCACATAGTTACCATCCGGTTGAAACTTACATTTCATTGGTACAGAGGGACATAAAGATCACATTGGATAAAATTAAATGTGGAGAGTTTCATTTAAGACATAATTTAGACATAGAGGAGTCACGGGCCCTCCATGACCTTAAAGGCAACGACCAAATTATTATAAAGCCGGCCGATAAGGGGGGTGCCATCGTGGTGATGGACAAGATTTTATACATATCTGAAATAAAAAGACAATTGAGTGACAGGGAAACTTATGAACCGATTTCCTATAATCCCACATCTGATATCAGGATTAAAATACAACATCACATTGATAAATATAAAAAATTGAATATTATAGATGAATCATTAGCGGAATATATGTTGAATCCTCATCCCATTATTCCCGTTTTTTATGTTTTACCCAAGATCCATAAAAGTCTTGTCAATCCCCCGGGGCGCCCAATCGTGGCCTCCACAGAATCCCTGCTGTCACCCCTGGCCATTACTCTGGAGAAAATACTTACACCGATGGTTGTTAAAACCAGGTCCTATCTACGTGATACCTCTGATTTTTTGCATAAACTTAATACTTTATCCAACATTAAAGATAGCATCTTAGCCACATTAGATGTTAATTCATTGTATACCAGCATAGGGCACACCGAGGGATGTGAGGCTGTCGAACAATTTTTACTTCAAGAGTCTACATTGGAGCCATTAGAACAGGCTTTCTGTCTGGATACTCTACGACTGATTTTACACAATAATTATTTTCTATTTCAGGATCAGTTTTACATTCAGCGGCAAGGTACCGCAATGGGGAGCAACGTGGCACCTCCATATGCCAATATTTTTATGTCACAGTTTGAAGAGAATCATATATATACACACTCTTTATTCTCTTCTCAAGTCAAAACATGGCACCGTTTTATAGATGACATTTTTTTGATATGGCTAGGCGACTTAGATTCCCTACACAGATTTGTTACTGACCTGAATAGTATATTACCATCTTTAAAATTTACATTAAATTGGCACTATAGCGAAATCAGTTTTCTAGACACGATGGTGTTGCTTTCATCCGAAGGTAAGATCATCACTGATCTATACAGGAAACGGATAAGGAAGGAGAAATCAGACATAACTAGGATAGCATATGTCCACACCTACCATCCTTTCTCCCCTCTCCTTAATAAAAGTGTCTTATCTCACTGGCACATTTTGCAAGAATCATACCCACACATAAAAGAATTTAATGTCAAACCTATTCTTTGCAACAAACGTCCACCGAACATCCGTGACTCACTAGTCAGGGCTGATATTGGCTCCAATTTAAAGAAAGGAATACAGTCATTTCTTAGGACACCCCGTTTTGGCACCTTCCCCTGCCTTGGCTGTGCCCAATGCACCAATGTAATGAAGGGCAGTTCATTTACCCATCCACGTTCTGGTAAAAGGTACCAGATCAAAGATTTTTATACTTGTGATAGTACATTTGTAGTGTATTTAATCAAATGCCCGTGCGGTCTCGGATATGTTGGGGAGACCACCCAGCATATCCGAGACCGCATTAGTCAACACAAGTCCACCATTCGGTGTGGCAAGACACTGTTACCCATTCCTGCACATTATGTGTCTATGGGTCATAGTGTATCTCAGCTTAGGTACCAAATTATAGATCATGTCCCACCACTCAGAAGGGGTGGCGACAGGGTTAATAGGCTCTTAACCCTTGAAGCCAAGTGGATACATGAATTACAAACCCTATTTCCATTAGGACTTAACAGAGAGTATGATAGCCATTCCTAAGTAGAAGATCACAAGAGGATTGCATTATGTTTATGTTACTGAATTTATGAATATTGGATACACTGTCTCTTTAAATCGCGGTCATTACATTTATATGCAGTTTTCCAATTACTATCTTTGTATCTCTTCATATAATACGTAACTAATACTACTCTCTATTGTCATTTCAATTTTTCCTTTTCTTTCTTCTTTATAGGTGAGATACTAACAGATACACCTCACCATAGACACTAACACCATCGGGTGTCTGGTATCGCGGTATTAGATGGGTCACCTAGGTTACGTGTATAACACATTGCCCGGCGTTCCCGCACACGCGCACTACCTAGGGGCGTCAACAGGAAATGACGTCACACGCCGCTTTTTAATGGCGCGGCTCACTGTGAGCCTTACTTGCATCCCGCGCGGCGAGTCCACGCCTTCCAGTCACACGCATAAGGTATACAGTACATTGTACTGTTTTCTCTGTTATTTTGTTACGCCTATGGTATGTTATACTTGTTTTCATAGATTACTATGCATTCCATTATGTGGGATAACACTTGATGGTCATTATAATTGACTGCTTATGGGGAGATTCTATTTCATCAGCAGGTTGTGGATATTCTCCTATTAGACTTTAGCACCTTACTCTAATATGCTATGGGCAACATCATAATCATGGAATTTGTTGTTTTTTCTATTGATTTTCACTTTTTTTGCTTATAGTGACCACAATAAGGTCCTATTCATAGGATTTGGGAGAATTAATCCCGTTTATTTCATTTCCTTGAGTCCAAACGTTGACAAGGTAAAGAGTTTTACCATAGCATTGTGAGATGCCCACGATTGTAAAAATTAAAAGACGCACATACATTTATATTTTCTATATTTGTAGGATTTATCCCTAATATTGCTCTCAGATAGGGTAATATACCCATAATATCATTCACTCACAGCAGAGGTAATGTACCATACATTATCATTGACATCTTGATGAAGACGTGATTGACACACTATTAATTTGTATTCTCCATTTGCAGTTGACTGATATTGCGACAAGAAATAGAGCTGCTTTTGGCTTTTCTATGAAAATTTTTTTGACATGAGGTAAAAAAGGCCTTGCTATTGATTCTCATTGTGATGTGTTTTCTCCATACACTTCTAGGAACAAGTATACCTCTATGAGGAAGCATTTATGCATAGACTTCTATGAACAAGATAAATCCCCCTTTTTTTCCATATATACAATGGTGATACACCAAGAGTGTTGTAATAAACACAGCTAGTTGTAATAGTATGTTTCTTTAAACTATGATTCAAACTGTAATGCCATGTTTCTGTATGTATTCATGTGAAAAATGTAAAAACATGATGTATTATTGATTTATTTTGTTTTTGTTTGTGATAGATATTCTTGACACTGTGAACAAGGTCAATGTGACCGAAACGTCAGTAATAATTCATTTATGAGAATATCACAAGAGAAAAAATTTTTTTCACAATAAAGCCTTTTCATTCATCTCCATTTGAGTGCCGAAGTTACTTATATACAGCTATATATATATATATATATATATATATATATATCCATCTGTAGTTCTGTAGACTTCATTCTGAATTTACAATATTCACATCTCACATTTCTATATGAAAAAGAAAAATCATTTTATGAACACCTGTCTCCGAACATTTGACTGGTACTGTAAATGAGGCATTTATTGTGGTTTAAATCATCTACTAAGACTGATTTATAATTGTACAGTGATTAAAAACTTGTAGAAAAGTTATTTCCTGGTTTATACATTTGTGCCAAACACTAATCTTTACTTTATTTTAAACTACATAAAGCCAATGAAGGGTGACATGTACTATATATCTTTTTTTGGCAAGCCAATGGACAACTTGAATGTAATTAAAACATGAACACTGCCCAGAATGCTAACTTTTAAGTTAACATCAGCACCAATGTAACAAAATACTATTTTATTAATGTATGTCAATATTCCTTAAACAGTATGCAAATGATAGTTCTTTTTCTTGGCAGGCAGAATGTTGTTACTTGCACATTGTACAAGAGCAGAATGACAATATTTTCCTGATTGCAATATGCTATCCTACTAGGTAAAATAGTTGTCTTGATATCCTTTGTAGGGGCTCTGTCCCTAATGTTTTTTGCAGGGGTGGATTAATTGGTGTTTATCTTTAGAACAAGCATCTGACATTCCTTGGAAGACATCATAGTCTAATTTGCATGTAAGTATTGCTATCTGTGGAGACTTAGAAGAAAACATTTCACATACTCATTTGCATGTAATGTTGAGAAGAACTTCTGTGTGCAAGTGTTGACATGAAGCTATGAATTTAAAAGAACTGTTTTCAGCAACCATTTCTCTATCCTTGAAATCTAAAATCTGAAGGGTGATAGTCAGAACACATGCTTTAGTAAATGAATGAAATTAGTTTTATATTGCAAAGGTCAAAATAAAGTGAAAAAGAAAGAGAATAGCTTGAAATGTTTTGCATTACTAATTCACATCAAATGAAAAGGTTCAAATTAGTCTCTAAAATTTGATAATGATACTTAAAATATTAGTAAAATAATGAGTACCTATTGCCAGTCCAGGGCTTCTGTTTTTATGGAAAAAAAATTTGGTGAATTTTAGAAATACAAATTATTAACAAAAACTTGCCCAAAATATCCCTAATGTCTTTCATAAGGACCCCACTTTCTAACAAAAGTTGGGGTGCAATTTGTGGGTTTTTGGATTTCGGCATACAGTATTGGATCTCTCCACCCACTGTGGACCCCCTCTGCCTACTGCCACATATTGGCTAAGCTGATTCAAAATGGTAACTAACCACTCTAATGATGTTAAAATTTGTTAACAGCTTAGTAAAGTATGCAGCAGTGCTAGGTGAGCAAAATCTCACTTGTTCTCAAGCAAAAAGGGTTGTGGTGGGTTGTGGGAACCGACTCTAAATACTGGGATACCACAAATTTGAAGTTTCAACCTGACTTTTACTAGCAACAACTACAGGATGACATCAAGGACCTCTTTTACTAATAGGTTTTGATTTAGAAAATGCATTAGACTCAAGCTGCCCACTATATTCTTAAACATAAAGAACAGCCCCAAAGAAGTGACAGGTACTCTTTAAAATAAAAAACAAACCTGTTAGGTCTTTAAGAACTTATATCAACTACTTTCATGTACTGCTGCTTTAGTACTTTCTATAAAAAGTGTTTCATTAGGTGTATGTGATCTGAAACTTTTCTAAATTTCAGCACATGTTCTATTAATGCCTGCATATTATGCAAAGATAAAACATGTTTGTACCGTTTTATCCAGTAGACAGAAAAATATCAGTATCTGAGAGTCCTCAGTGGTGGTTTAATGGCTAACTGAAAAGATGGTAAATAATAACAAGGTTTCGAGACAGCTCAGGTCTCTTCTTCAAGTGTAATAATGACACATTCTTAGCAAAGACACACATATATATATATGTATATATATATATATACATATACTAGCTGTACTACCCGGCTACGCCCGGGTTAATAAATGACTGTTGTTAGCTATAACAAAATAGAATTTGAATATGTCATATTAATGACCTGAAGGAAAATAGAAGCTGAGCTGTGATTGGTTGCTATAGGCAGCCTAATAAATCTCCAGCCAACAGTAAACCCTCCCCCCAGCCGAGCAGTATATATTACCTCACACATACACATAATTGACAGCTCATGTGACTGACATCTGCCTTAATTCCCTACATGGCACATGTGTTGCACATTGGCTGTTTTTAATCAGATGTTTATTTTTTGAAATTAAAGATACCAGACATATGAGGCGAGTTGTGTGAGGCGATTTGTGCACATCTGTGTCTGTCTGTGTGGTGTGTGTTCCTGGGGTGTGAGTGTCCCTGGTGTGTGTGCGTCCCAGTAGTGTGCATGGGTCCCTGTGGGGTGGTCCCCGTGGTGTGTGTCCTTTTGGGGGGGAGGGGTGTCCCTGTGGTGTATGTCCTTGTGGGGGAAGGGGTGTCTCTGTGGTGTGTGTCCATCCCTATGGGGTCCCTGTGGGGGGGGGTGTCTGTGTGGTGTGTGTCTCTGTGTTGTGTGTGTCTCTTTGTGGTGTGTGTGTTTGTGTTCGGGTGCGTGGTGAGTATCCAATGTTGGGGCCCCACCTTAGCTGTTACTCTTTGTGTGCATGTGGTGTGTATACATGTCCCCGTGAGTGGTGTATATTCCATGTCAGGGCCCCACCTTAGTGACTACTATATGCTGGTATATGCTGTTAGTCTTTGGTGCTGTCATTAAACCCCTCTCATTCACAACTGTCAACTGGTAACTGTCACTTTCTTTCTATTATGTAGATAGGGTAAAAATTGTTTGGTGAATTGGGGTTAAAATTTCACCTCACAACATAGCCTATGACACTCCCGGGGTCCAGACGTGTGACTGTGCAAAATTTTGTGGCTGTAGTTGCGACGGTGTAGATGCCAATCCCGTACATACACACACACACACACATATACACACATTCAGCTTTATATATTATATACAGTATATATATATATATATATATACATATATATATAGGGTTGAATAGCAGGGCATACTGGTCTGTATTGGGAAGGGGAAGAGGAAGAGCATCTGGGCAGTAAATACCAGGGTTCAGAGATAACACGTGTGATAGCTTATTGTTCTTTAGTGATCCAAGATTTCAAATTTCCTTAATTGATGTAAAAAGATATACTGTAGATCCATCGACTCTAAGACTCCAATAGTTTGCATATTATGCAGAATTTCAACGTTGCACCCATTGTATTACAAAAATTACAAAGCAATACATTTAAGAAAACACAGTCAGGTAGCTAGAAATACAGCTCTAGAAAAGTAAATAGTCAACTGACCTTTCAAGAGCCATAATTTTTTATTTTTCTGTCAATATTGACATATGAGAGCTTGTTTTTTGCGGGACAATTTCTACTTTCAGATGTACCATATATACTCGTGTATAAGCCGAGTTTTTCAGCCCAAAAATTGGGCTGAAAAGTCCCCCCTCGGCTTATACACGGGTCAATACGGTAATCCTATGGTGGGGGCTGTGTCCGGGTGCTGGGGAGGCTGTAGCAGGCGGGGGGAGGCTGCTGACTGAGCGGCGCGTCACGTGACGCAGCTCATTAGATATACACGGCTCCCCCCGCCCATCACAGTGGCAGGGGGAGCCATGCATACAGCCCCCCAGTGTATACAGGCAGCCCCCCAGTGGTACACAGGCAGCCCCCCTCCTGCTGGACCCCGCACTGTGCAGAGCCCCCCACTGCATTAACTTACATCCAGCGTCTTCATTACGCACTGTGTTCCGATCACGTGACCCGCGATGACGTCATGCCGCAGCGGAGGCGGGTCACGTGAGACCGGGAACACAGCGCGAGAACGGACCCGGGGGCCGCAGTGATGAAGACGCTGGATGGTAAGTTAATGCTGCGGGGGGGCTCTGCAAAGTATGGGGGGCGAGTGTCGGCAGGAGGAGGGCTGAATCAGTTAGTGCACTGCATCCCGCGGCTGGGGGAGCAGTGCACTATCTGATACAGCCCCCTCCTGCCGGCACTCGCCTGCTGTAAACTACTGGGGGCTGCTGTATACTCCTGGGGATGCTGTATACTCTTGGGGACTGCTATATATTACTGGGGGCTGCTGTATACTCCTGGGGGCTGCTGTATACTCCTGGGGGCTGCTATATACTACTGGGGGCTGCTGTATACTCCTGGGGATGCTGTATACTCCTGGGGGATGCTGTATACTCCTGGAGGATGCTGTATACTACTGGGGGCTTCTGTATACTCCTGGGGGCTGCTGTATACTCCTGGGGGCTGCTGTATACTCCTGGGGGATGCTGTATATTCCTGGGGGCTGCTGTATACTACTGGGGGCTGCTGTATACTACTGGGGGATGCTGTATACTCCTGGGGGATGCTGTATACACCTGGCGGATGCTGTATACTCCTGGCGGATGCTGTACACTCCTGGGGGCTGCTGTACACTCATGGGGGATGCTGTATACTCCTGGGGGATGCTGTATACTCCAGGGGGATGCTGTATAATCCTGGGGGCTGCTGTACACTCCTGGGAGATGCTGTATACCACTGGGGGCCTGCTGTATACCATACTGCTGGGACCTGTATACCACTGG